>BQNB010016589.1:0-61406 GCA_026074375.1 Tanacetum coccineum | reverse complement strand
GGATATTTGAGAAATTTTATACTACAATTTCTTTCGTTAGGGGGGCACATGCCCCTTGTGCCCCCTCCTTGTCTACGCCACTGGTTTTCCATCTTAGAACTTCGTTGCACTCCTAGGTCATGGAATCATATTTGTCCATAGACTCTTTTTCTATGCAAGCGTTTATACTTTTATGTGCCCCTGCTCGTTTGCGTTTATGGGTTTATGCTGTTATGCTTATGTTTCCCTATGGGCACATGCCCTTTGTGCCCCCTCCTTGTCTCCGCCACTGGTTTTCCATCTTAGAACTTCGTTGCACTCTTAGGTCATGGAATCATATTTGTCCATAGACTCTTTCTATGCAAGCTTTTATACTTTTATGTGCCCCTGCTCGTTTGCGTTTATGGGTTTATGCTGTTATGCTTATGTTTCCCAATGTCTCTTGTGCAGTTATTATTGTTGCTGTTTATATTACTAATAGCTAATCTGGTGATTTTGTTATACAAGGTCGGGGATAATGTTGGTGATTGTGCAGCTCGTGGAGCTGATCTGTTTGAGAGCATTGCTGCAGAGATAATAAGTGCTATGATACTAGGAGGAACCATGGCTCATCGCTGCAAAATTGAAGGTAGGCATTTGGTTTTCTACAATTTTTATTTCTCACTAAATCCCTGTGAATATGCACTAAAGGTCAGTTTAAGAGGTGGTCATCTGCAGATCTGTGCTTTGTTATTTGATTATTGTTTTTTTTTTGGTGGCACTCAATGTATTGCTGGTTTGGTTCTTGTCAGAGCATGTTCCCTTGACAAAATGATCAACTATGTCCACTTATTTGACAAGATTGCAATCTTTGACGGCTTTGTGATATCTGAAAACCTCGACACTGATGAGAGGGAAATGGACACACATTAACTATTCTTATCCAGATTTCATTTATGTGCAGTTAGAAAATGCTTATGCTTAATCACTTCTGCTGGTTATACACTTTTATATACGAAGAACTTATGTTCGTAGTCCATCATATTCTGTCTATCAAGTATTAATTACCATTTTCATTCTTACATGCAGATCCATCCGGCTTCATCTTATTTCCTCTGGTTATTCATTCGTTTGATCTCATAGTATCATCGGTGGGAATATTCTCAATACGTGGCACACGTGATCCTGGGGTGATCGGTGTTATGGAGGATCCTATGACCATACTTCAGATATGGAATATTTCTAGTACATTCTTTTAGCAGTTTTGACTTTTTGGATGGTATAAAAAAAAAAAAACAAAAAAATAAATCATAAAAAAAAAAAAAAAATTTCCAAAACATAATAAAGTCTCTTTTGTTTTTTGCTGCTAGATGTACTAAATGTTTGTTGTCTATGTAGTCGACACGGTGGATGCTGTACACAGAACAAGCTCCATCTGCTTGGTTGAACTTTGCTCTATGCGGTTTGGTGGGAATCATGACAGCTTACCTTTTCGTCTGGATTACTCGGTACTACACTGACTATAAACATGAGCCTGTACGCAAGTTAGCCTCTTATCCGAGCTCTACAGGCCATGGGGTCCAACATAATTGCATTAGGCATTAGTTTGGGGTTAGAATCTACCGCTCTTCCTGTCATTGTGATTAGCATAGCTATAGTTTCGGCTTTCTGGTTGGGGCAGACCTCAGGGCTGGTTGATGAGGCGGGGAATCCAACTGGTGGATTGTTTGGGACGGCGGTAGCAACGATGGGTATGCTTAGCACGGCAGCCTATGTTCTGACTATGGATATGTTTGGCCCCATAGCAGGTGGGATTGTTGAGATGAGTCAGCAGCCTGAAAGCGTTAGGGAGATTACTGATGTTTTGGATGCAGCTGGGAACACCACAAAAGCAACCACCAAAGGGTTTGCCATTGGATCTGCTGCACTTGCATCTTTTCTTTTGTTCAGTGCGTATATGGATGAGGTAGCAACATTTGCTCATACCTCATTTACACAGGTACGGAACAAGTCTAGCCGCCATTTTGTTTCTCATGATCTACAATATTGGTGTACGTACAGGTTGACATCGCTATTCCAGAAGTTTTTGTGGGTGGATTGTTGGGATCCATGCTTATCTTCCTTTTCAGTGCCTGGGCCTGTGCTGCTGTTGGTCGGACTGCCCAGGAGGTTGTTAACGAAGTAAGACGACAGTTTATTGAGAGGACTGGCATCATGGTAGGTGTTATTCTCGTTATGGGAAGGCTTGTAGAATTGTATTCTTGTCTTTTTTATGTCCTTAGTATTGCATTATCACTGATACCTGAAGTTTCTTATATTGACAAGTGAATCCATTTGATGTCTGATAGCTATAAATAATCCCTGATTTATCAATATATTTCTTCGCGGTTATGACTTAGCTTTGTTAGTGTCACGTATGAAGATTTTCTTTTATATTTATCATAGGACTATTACGGGAGATATGTTGCGATTGTCGCCTCTGCATATTTGAGGGAGATGATAAAACCTGGAGCCTTGGCGGTCTTATCGCCTATATTTATTGGTACGTTCTACATGCGTTATTTAGGGTCTTGTGCATGTAATCACTGTTGGGATTTAACATCTAGGTAACCAAGTAACTACGAGTACGCAGCGGATTGGATCTAGTAATAGCATATGGTTAACACATAATACAAGAAGTAAATAGAAAGCGTACCTCTCAGCAATTGATCTTGAAAACGAATAAGTGATTAAAACAATCACCTCTACGGTTGCTCACACAATCACGTCAACCGAATACGTTAAGTTTGTCTAGACTTAACTTCACGAACAAACAACACTTGTACTTTCTTGGATCAAAACCCTAATCAAACAACCCTTGTGATCTTTGAACCAATAAACCGAATTAGGGTTTATAATAAACCCTAATTAACCGAAAATCCTTAAACCGAATTAAAGAACCCGAAAATCCAAATTGGGGTTCAACCGAATTCAGTTGAGGTGTAGAACCGAAACCCTTAACAACCCTAGAGAGGGGCCAGGCGATTTCGGTGAGGGAGGGAGGAGGAAAGGTTTTAGGATGAGCAAATTATGAAGTAGGTTATGGGTGTTTATATAGGCACCCAAACCCTAATTCTAGAACACCTTCATAGGCCTCCTTAAATGCTAATTGAACACAAAACCCATCCAGAACCTCCCATAGGGCCCGACCACTTTGGTGTCCCCCTTGGAGTTCGGGTTTTGTCTAATTTAGTCCCTCGGTTTATATTTGTGAAGTATTAAATGCATTCTCCGTGTATTAACGTGTGTGCCCCCAATAGGCTCACATATTCGTAATGTACAAATGCTAGCCGACTACCATAATCTAACATGTGCTTTAGCAGAATCATCCCAGTAACCATTGTTGGCCAAGATATATGATAGTTGCACATAAGCTGCAAGCTCATCAGTTAAACGATCCACAATTTTTCTTACCACACGCACACCAATTTCATTATTCCCGTAAACCCGACAAGCACTTAATAAAGCTCTATAGACAGAAGGTCATGCTTCTATTGGCATACTATTAATAACTTCTTCTGCTTCATTTAAATAACCAGCGCTAGCATAAAGTTCCACAATACACGCATAATGTTCAAGTTTTGGTGGTTCAAGGGAACCATCATTTTTCATCAAGTAAAAGTATTCTGGACCCTTATCAAGCCATCCTACATGACTACAAGCAAAAAGCACGATAAGAAATGTAGTCATATCAGGTTTGACTTTGGTCTTTGTCGTTTGTTCAAACGCCTCAACAATTTCCTTACGATATCCGTGTTGAGCATATCCCGATAAAAGTGAATTCTAAGATATTGTATCATGTTCAACCATTGATGAGAACATCCATTTTGACCCCTCGATTTTACCTATTCTTGAGTACATGGAAATAAGTCCATTTTGTATGTAAATATTTTAATCATAAGCTGACTTAACAATAAAATCATGGACTTGCCTACCCACCTCAACAGCTAATGTAGCTTCAATAACTTTTAAAACACTTGCAATCGTAAAGAAATCAATATTAATACCAGCTTGTCTCATTCTGAAAACAAATTAAGGGTTTCCTTACAACTTCCCAGGTTAGATTCTTCCAAAAAAAAGAAACTTCCCAGGTTAGAAAATCCAGAAATATAGCGTTACACGATATATTGTTATTCATATCCACAGTTGAACAAATCTTGTAGACGTCTTTTAAGCTACTACCACACTGTGAATAAACAGTTACTAAACTAATAGCTATATACATATAAGACTCTTGTTGGATTATGTCCATGTAAAATTTTATTCGAGCCTACGGGGACGCACGCGTTAATAAGTAAAACAATTATAGTAAATACATTAAATGTAATATATTTAGTGATTAAGCTTAAACGAGCGTTAAATGTTAATAAATATTTAATAGGAGTTGTATTAGTCATTAATAGTTAAAAGAATGACTAATATGCAATTATGGAGAAAAGAAAAGTATGGAATTGTTTCTGTTTTGCCTTAGTCAATTAGTTTCCTAATCTCCAAGATGAGGTGAAATTGCCTAACTTGCAAGCCAAGTTGCAAGCCTATATAAAGATATAGGGATCATTATTTTAATAACTTGAAAACCAAAATCCCTAAAAATCTCTTCTCCTCTCCCTCTTTCTTGTGCCGTGCAGTCGAACCAAACACCCTAGGGGTTTTGGTTTTGTGATCGATCCAAACAACCCTCAAAGGGTTTTTCATGTTAATTGATTCAAG
Organism: Tanacetum coccineum; assembly: GCA_026074375.1. NCBI lineage: Eukaryota > Viridiplantae > Streptophyta > Magnoliopsida > Asterales > Asteraceae > Tanacetum > Tanacetum coccineum. The sequence continues at coordinate 56,699 of BQNB010016589.1, read as the reverse complement.
AGTCAAAGGCATTTGGTTGCTTAATCACTACTAGTACTAGCATACTTTATTGTTTGCTAAGAACGTATTGTGTGTGTTGAAATAGAGAGATCTACCTTTAGATCTTGGGTGGTATTGCGTGGTAATATTTATTATACACACGCGTATATTCAAAAATATGTTTTTGTTAATTGCTAAAAGGTACACGTTCTTGATCATATGTTAATTATATATTCTATACGTGTTTATATAATCCGGATGCGTACTCGTGATAATTAAATGGTTAATTACTTGTAAAAACCCAACAGTGGCATCACGAGCCATCGTATAGAATTGTAATTACAAAGAAGTAAAATTTGACAAATTAGGGTTCTTGGTTAATTTTTAAGCCCTTTGAGAATTTTTTTTTTAAAGATTGGATCTTTATAGTGGATAAAATTAATTAGACGAAACTCTAGGTTGTATAAAATTTTATATGTTAAATTCAATAGTTTAATTTGTTAATTGATCGTTTTTTGATAGATAATTAATTGTTAATTTGTTATCCATGATAAACACATGCAAGTTTATCATGGATTGATATATGATATATAATCTTGATTAATTGTTAATTGATTGTTCATACAAATTGATGATTATAAATTGTATAGACATAAAAGTTGAGTTTTTTTTTTAGTTTTCGGATTGTTTGACACACTGTTACTAGAATATTCGTAAAATATTCATCGTAAGTCAAAAAAAATTTAAATTTTTATGGTAGATCCACGACTCGGTAAGCTACAACTTTGTAGGCTACTGTAAAAGCTAGGGAAGACCCTAGCTATGTCCTGACGGGGCCTGAAGTTGACTGAAAATTTCTATCAGCTTTTATGTGCTATGTGGTATATGTTTATATAAGGCTTACGCAATCGATTATGTCAATAGATGTGGCCCGATTCATTAGAAGAAGAAGCCTTATATGAATATATACATAGTTTAATTATTCGATAATTAGAATCATCATTAATATTTGCATGAGTTAATTGTTAAGTGATTAAATAAATGTTAGGTGTATTAGTAGTTTATATTTATTTGTTTTTATAAGTTTTTGACTTGTGTAAAAACAAAAGGGTTTTTCGAAAAAGAAAATATAAACATGACTAATAACTATGAAATAAGATTTATTATAGACTATTAATTGTGAAGTCTTATGAGTCAATCGGGTGTGGTTATCTATAATGTTTGGGCTCATACCTCAACTTCCCACGACGAGGGTTGCATTTAATAGGTTTATAATGTGTTTTAAATTAAAGATTTAAATTTGATCAATGACGTAATTTGCAAAAGTACTATTTATTTGCAAGGCATGTCACCAAGGGTTTGAGGTTTTTATACTGTATAAATCCCCGATATCTTGCAATTACTTAGGAAGCGCGAATGGTCTTCTTTAATCATTTCCCGTGATAAATAAGAATCTTTTAATTTTGAAAACACGTTGAATAGTTAATTTTTAAAGGTATCCCTATTTATACATGAGATGTATAGAAAATAAGTGACACCGTAATAAATAACTTAATTGGGTAACGTTTTTATTAAAACTTATGATTTGAAGATGTATGCATGTTTCTTCGTACATATTTGCCACGGCAAATAAAAATACCCTTTTTTAAATAAGTTGTTGCCATCTAATTTGTAAGAACACTTTCCATTGCTTTTTACATCATGTGAGACGTATGTAGATTGCAATCCTAAGGTGATTATACACTCTTCGTGAGACGTTGGTGTTACATAATCACAGTTCTTGATTGAACAACTTAATTGAGGTAAGCTAGTGAGACCTTATGCTCGAGGCATAGATGGGATAAAACATGCCTACCAGTATATTAGTGTAATAAAGTAAGTCCCATAATGATCTACGAATTGCACTGGTGGCAATTATTGATCGTCAATTACCTTTTGAATACATCATTGCTAGCAGATCAACTAATGTGATGGTGGTATGTCAATTTGGATCATAGGCCTTAGAAAATTAATTGTTTATATATTTAAACATTGGGTAGTTAATTTTTTTCAAGGAGTATTATCGAAAATACTAAAATCTTGAATTTAATATGTTTTGTAGATGGCACTACCTGTCTAAAACATAAACCATTTGACTTTCAGGTCGATGTTTAAAAGAGAAACATTCTGGTTCAAATTTTAATGATTGGTTTTGTTTACCTAAGTTAGTCTTGAGAGTAGAAAAGAAATTGTCTGTCATTGAACAGCCTATTCCCCCTGCCCCGCCTGCCAATTCCATAGCTCAAGTACTTACACAGTGGAATGCGGTTTATGATGCTCATAATGAGGTTGCTTGTCTTATGCTTGGAAGTATGACTCCCGAACTACATAGATAGTTTGAAAACTCCTCACCTTATAAAATGTTTCAGGAGCTTAAATCCATGTTTGAGAAACAAGCTGGAGTGGAGCGGTTTGACCTAATCTAAAGTTTCCATGCTTGCAAACAAGAAGAGAGAAAATCAGTTAGCTCATATGTACTTAAGATGAAGGGATATGTGGAGCAACTGGAATGTCTTGGTTATGTGCTCCCACAAGATCTTAGTGTTGGTATAATCATGAATGGCCTCACTAGTGACTTTGCTGGATTTTTAAGTAACTACAATATGCATAACATGGGGAAGACAATTGGTGAACTACATGCTCTGTTTATTGAGTATGAGAAAGGTTTACTTAAAAAGGCTGCTACACCACAAGTAATGGCGATTCAAGGTGGTAGAATCCAGAAAGCCAATAAGAAATCACTTAAAGGGAAGGTTAAAGGGAAAGGCAAGGTAAAGGATAAACATGGTTATATCCCTAAGGGTAACAACCCTAAACCTTATGCTAAAGAGAACCTGACAAAGGATGACGTCTGCCACCACTGCAAAGAGGTGGGTCATTGGAAGAGGAATTATCTTGCTTACCTTGCTGAGTTGATAAAGAAGAAGAAGCAAGTTGGCACTGCTAGTTCTTCATGTATCTTCACAATAGAATTATTTTCTTTCCCTAATAAATCCTGTGTGTATGACACTGGTTGTGGTACTCACATTTGTAACACAAAACATGGTCTTAGAGGAGTAAGAAAGCTGAAACAAGGAGCTCTTTATTTGTACGTGGGCAATGGCATTCGTACACAAGTAGAAGCTATTAGAAGTTATGACTTAGTTTTACCTAATGGCCTAGTGATTTGTTGAGACAATTGTCATTATGAACCTACTATAACTAGAGGTGTTGTTTTAGTTTCACGTTTTTTATACAATGGTTTTATCCAATGTTTTACGGATTATGAAATTTCAGTTTCTAAGAATTATGTTCTTTATTTTAATGTTATTCTAAATGATGGTATTTATGAAATTGATATGCTTAATCTTGTGTCAAATGTTAATTCTATTTATTATAATATCTACTTCATTACCTTTACGGATGATTATAGTAGTTATGGTTATGTTTATTTACTTAAACATAAACATGAAGTCTTTGAAACATTCAAGGTGTTTTAAAATGAAGTAGAAAATCAACTCGAAAAGACTATAAAGGCACTTCGATCAGATCAAGGAGGCGAATATATTAGTCAAGAGTTTAAAGATTATCTGAAAGCTTGTGGAATTGTTCAACAGCTTACACGTCCATACACACCACAACACAATGGCGTGTCTGAAAGGAGGAATCGTACCTTGTTAGACATGGTGATGAATCTTACAACTCTGTCGTTATTCTTTTGGGATTATGCTCTAGAGTCTGCTATAAATAATGCCTAAAAACGTTATTTATATATTTCGACTCCTCTACGTTTTGAAGATAACAAAATGTAAAAACGTCTACGATAAAAATAAATGTTTACGTGTTATTAATCGTAAATTTTCATTTCGACGTAAATCACTTAAGGTATGAATAAACAAATCAATTAACATGATTAGTGATCAAGAAATTTTTTTTCCTTAAACCTTTCATTTCTACAAAAAGTATTTTTACAAAAATAAAAATATACAAAATAATTTTTAATATAAAAAAAATATTTTAATTAATTATAAAAATTCAAATCTGATTTTCCCCCCAAAATGGAAGGTTCCACACCAGATTTAACCTTCTCCACTATAAGACAAAAAAGGGAGCGTCTGCCTAGGGGCGGCCCCCTGATAGGTAGGACGGCCCCCAGATATATCTGGGACCGCCGAGACCGCCCACAGGAGACGTTGGTTTTTCCTGGCTATAAGTACAACACTATTCTCTGCAGAAAAACACAACTCTTAGCACGAAATTTTCAGATAACTTTCTCTCACTAAAACCTTCTTTCTCTTTTTAAATCTCTTGATCACTACATAGCTTAATCTTGTTTCAAGTGATCCAATCTCATCTTCTACCTTCTTCCTTCTTCTATCAAGTGCAAGAGAAGAACACTCGTATTCGCTAAGAAACGAAGTGTTATAGATTAGTGATTTCTCCTCTCTTATTCTAAGATCTAAACCTCTATTTTCTTGATCTTGTGTTTGTGTGTAAATTGGATAGTGTATAAATCCGATTGTGTTGATCGTGTGTTGGTTAGTATTTTAGTCCTTAAAATACATTGGTGAAGTGGTAGATTGGTTCTAGCTAAGATTAGGACTCGACATTTAGCTTAGTGTCGGAAAACAACGTAAGCGACGTGTAAACTATTTCTCCGCCTAAAGGGAGCTTGTTGACATAGTGAAATTTTGAGTCGGATACTTGGGGAGTGGGATAGGGCGAAGAAGAGCTTCGTAGCCGAACCACTATAAATCTCGGTGTTGTGGTTTGATTGTTCTATCAGTTACCTTTTATCTTTTACTTAATCTTATATTTATTGTTTGTATTGCAAGTAGTTAGATACATTAGTTGTTCATATCGTTGGTTGATCTTGCATATATTCGAATCTAGTGTTTTTATAAGCAAAGTTTTTAAAACGCCAATTAACAGGTAAACTATTCAAACCCCCTTCTAGTTTCCACAATTGGTATCAGAAGCTGAGGTCACTCAAGATTTTTAAAATATATTGTATTTTAAAGCTTGGATCGATTTATGGATTCTGACAAATATTGAGAAGGGAAATCTATGCAAAGACCACCACTTTTCGAAAGCGATAGTTTTATTTATTGTAAAAGTAGATTAGAAACATATGTAAAATCAAAAGATCTTGATCTTTGGCATGTTATTACTAATGGTGATTTTCAACCTATTGAAAAAAATCCGAAAACCAAATTAGATGAGGTTATCCCTTTTGAAAAACAAAGTGATGATCTTAAAAAGAGGCTTGCAAAAAATAACAAAGCCAAAATGGTTATTTACAATGCTTTGCCAAGAAAAGAATATGAAAGAATTTTCATGTGAAATATGGCAAAAGAAATTTGTAAAACTTTGTTAATCACCCATCAATGTAATAGCCAAGTCAAAGATAACAAGATTGACCTTTTGGTACAACAATATGAACAATTCGTCATTTCTGAAGATGAATCTATAGATAGTGCTTTTCCTATATTTAATACTATTATTACTAGTCTAAAAGCTCTTGATGAAAGTTGCTCTAGCAAGAATTATGTTAGGAAGTTTCTTAGAGCTCTACATCCTAAATGGAGAGCAAAGTCACGGCGATTGAAGAGTCCAAAGACTTGACATCACTATCTCTTGATGAACTCATTGGTAATCTCAAAGTCCATGAGATGATTATCAAGAAACATTCCGAAATAGTCAAAGCTAAAGGAGTAAGGAGATCTCTTGCTTTAAAGGCTAAGAAGGAATCTAGTGATGAAGAATGTTGGACTTCTGGAAGTGAAGACGAAGAGTATGTCATGGCAGTTAGAGACTTCAAGAAGTTCTTCAAGAGAAGAAGAAGATTCGTAAGACAACCACAAAATGATAAAAAGACGTTCCAAAGAAGCCGGGATGACAAGAACGACAAAAGTGATAGGAAATGCTTTACATGCGGTGATCCAAATCATCTTAACGGAGAATATCCAAAACCATCGAAGGAAAAGAACCAAAGAGCATTCGTCGGATGTTCTTGGAGTGATAGCGGTGAAGAAGATGGTGGAAAGGATAAAGACGAGACATGTCTCATGGCTCAAGCATCTAGTGAGGTATGTTCCGAATCCTCCTACTTTAGTGATGAAAATTCATCAATAGATGACTTTACTTTAGATAGTGAGTATGATAGATTATGCAAAATGAGTCTAAAAATAATTACTAAGAACAAACGATTAAAAGCCATTAGAAATAGTTTAGAAAATAAAATTAGTGAGTTACAAGAAAAGTTGTCTAAACTCAAGAAAAACATGGGAGTTGATCTCGAATGTACAAAGTGTCAAATACTTAAAATCGACAACGAAAACTCAAGGAGGAAGCATTTAAGCTAACTCAATTTGAAAAGAGTACACATTCATTAAATGAAATGTTGAGTAATCAAAAACCTTCTGGAGATAAATTGGGTCTATGGTGTAACTCATTTGAAGCATCATCTAGTGGGACTAAGGAAATAAAAAATTTGAAATCTCAAAAGGAGATGTCCTCTGGTGGCGGTCCCCCAATTGCTGAGGGCGGCCCCCAGAATGCACAGACGGCCCCCAAAGCAAATCAGCGACCGCCTGTCTATTTGTCATAAAAATAAAAATCTGTTACTTTTCAAAAATCCATTTTGGGTCAAAGACTAAAACATATAATGCTTAACAATGTAAAAATTCATAATGCTAGTGATAATGAAGTTAAACAATTTTGTAAACCATCGTTAAAACACAGAGTTTGATTTTATAAACCAAGTTTTAGGTCGAAAACTCCACCATTTAGAAGAGTCATTAATCATTATCCTCGTTCTAAGACACCACAACCAAAAAGAAATGTTGGTCGACAAAACCAACCTCGTGATTTTCCCATAACTTGGAATAAATTCCAACCTTAAAGTTACATGCCATGGAGAATGTGTCCTCCATTTCTACATCCCAATCAAATGCATCAAATGCAAGGGATGTTTTGCACTAACAACTTTGGACCCATGAGATATTGGGGACCAAATGTTTGAGTTGTTGTCTTGTATAAATAGATATGCCCTGGAGTCGACTTGGAACTCGATGAATGGATAGAAGATAGTGGATGCTCTAAACATAGGACGGATAACCGAAAGCTCTTCTCAACCTACAAGGCATACAATGGAGGTAATGTCATTTTTGTTAGTAATCTTTACGGTAACATCATTGGCAAATGTATAATTTCTAATGACTCTCTCAATATAGATAATGTAGAACATGTAGATAACTTAAGATTTAACTTGCTAAGTATAGGTCAAATATGTGATGATAAATGTAGAGTAACTTTCTCTGAACATGATAGTGAAATCACTAAGGATGGTAAGGTTATAGGTAGAGCCGTATAGGTATTAGAAAAAAAGGCTTATATGTGATGAAATTAGAAAATAACCGAAAGAAAAAATTTGTCTTGAAACGACTGATGAAAACTCCACTTTGTGACATAGGAGATTAGGTCACGCTAATATGTGTCTCATTCAATCGTTAGCCTCTAAGGAACTAGTTAGAAACTTACCTAAGCTTAAGTTTGATTAACACTTTTGTGATGCACGTAAAATTGGAAAACAAGCTCACGTTCAACGACTAGATGCTTAGAACTCCTCCATATGGATCTCTTCGGTCTATCTGCCGTACAAAGTTACGGAGGAAAACTCTACACCTTAGTAATAGTAGATGACTATTCTATGTACACTTGGACAAGATTCCTTAAAACCAAAAATGAAGCATTCGATCAATTCAAAATATTTAGTAGGAAAATACAAAACCAATTAGGATGTCGAATAGTGTCAATTATGACGGACCATAATAGGGAATTTGATAATGAAGTGCAATTTGGAGAGTTTTGTAATGCCAATGGTATTACACATAACTTCTCGGCTCCACGCACTTCACAATTAAATGGCGTGGTAGAAAGAAAAAAAGGACACTACAAGAAATGAGTAGAACCATGTTTAATGAACAATCGTTACCACAAAAGTTTTGGTGTAACGCCATAGATACTTCAAGAAACATCCTCAACCGAATCCTAATTAGAGTCATCTTAGGTAAAAACACCTTACGAACTCTTAAGAGATAGGAAACCTACTCTTGATTATTTTAGAGTGTTTGGATGCAAGTGCTTCATTTTAAACACCAAAGACTACCTTACTAATTTTGACCCAAAGTCATATGAAGGTGTCTTTTTAGGTTACTCCCAAAATAGTAAAGCCTACATCATCCTAAAAAAACATACCATGAAAATCAAAGAATTACTCAACGTGACATTCGATGAAACTCCTCCACCCTCTAAGACATCACCCTTGGTAGATGATGGCTTAGATGAAGAAGAAGCAATTAAGGTTACTGAAATGAAGAACCTAGAAAATGACATTGAGGATGAAACTTTAGAATTAACGAGACAGTCAATATTAAGGAATCTAGGAACTATCCTTTAGAAAATGTCATAGGAAACCTTAACCAAAAAACCCTTAGGTCTCAAGCCCAAAACCAAAGTAACTTCTTTTGTTTTATATCAACTATAGAACCTAAGAATGTGAATGAAGCCTTAAAGGATGAAAGTTGGATAATCGCTATGCAAGAAGAATTAAATCAATTCGTTACAAACAATGTTTGGGAGTTAGTATCACAACCTAAGAATATGACAATCATAGGAGCTAAATGGGTGTATAGGAATAAGTTAGACGAGAATGGTGTTGTATCTCGTAATAAGGCTAGGTTAGTCGCCTAAGGTTATAATCAACAAGAGGGCATCGATTATGATGAAACTTATTCCTGAGTTGCTAGGTTAAAGTCTATTAGGATCTTATTAGCCTATGCTTGTGATTTAGATTTTAAGCTATTCCAAATGGACGTAAAAAATGCATTCCTGAATGATTTTATCAATGAGGAGGTATACGTGGCACAACTTCCAGGATTCATTGACTTCGAAAAACCGGATCATGGTTTATAAACTAAAGAAAGCTTTATATGGTCTTAAACAAGCACCCAAAGCTTGGTATGATAGATTAAAAGCTTTTCTTCTTAAACATAAGTACAAAATGGGAATGGTAGATAACACACTTTTTACTAAGAAGAAAAGTTCAAATCTCATCATCGTTTAAATATATGTCGAAGACATTATATTCAGTTTGACTTGTCAAGACATGTGTGATGAATTTTCCAATATCATGCATGAAGAGTTTGAGATGAGCATGATGGGTAAACTTAACTTCTTCCTTGGATTACAAATAAAACAAATGAAAGATGGAATTTTCTTTAATCAATTCAAATACATTAAAGAAATGCTTAAGAAATTTGGCTTAGAAGATTCTAAACCAATGAAAACCATATGTCCTCGGATACTAAACTCACGAAAGATGAATAGTGTGAGTCGATATATAGTACCAAGTATCGAGGCATGATAGGTAGTTTACTCTACCTAACGGCAAGTATGCCCGATATCATGTTTAGTGTCTGCCTTTGTGCACGCTTCTAAGAGGATCCTAAAACCTCTCATCTTAAAGCGGTTAAGCGTATCTTCCAATATATTAAAGGCACTGCGCACTTAGGATTATGGTATCCTAAGGGGACCGACATAGAAACCGTAGTATATGCCGACTCTGATCATGCGGGAGTTTATGTGGACAGAAAGAGCACTAGCGGTATTTGTACGTTTGGGATGCTGTTTAACATCTTGGTTATCGAAGAAACAAACCGTTCTTGCTATATCCACTACCGAAGACGAATACGTAAGCGTCGGAAAGGCATGTCAACAAGCACTATGGATGAAACAAGCTCTTATCGACTACGACATTCGACTCGACGACGTCCCGATCATGTGCGACAATAAAGGCGCGATTGACCTTAGCAAAAACCATTTGCAATACTCTCGAACTAAACACATCAAAAGTCGTCACCACTTTCTTCGTGATAATGTCCAGAAAGGACATATCTCTATCGAAAAAGTGTCGTCCGTCGACAATATCACCGACATTCTCACTAAACCCCTTAAACGTGAATCGTTTAACTATCTACGTCTAGGTTTAGGAATGATAGAACACATTACATAAATCGTTCTTCTTTTCTTCTGTCTCGATTTTAGTCTGTGTTCCACTCCGTGTCATGACAACTTAATTACTTCATCCGAAGTACGTTAAGCATTTTTAATTCGTGAAATGCAAATTAAAATGTCACTTCTTTTGTAAAAAAATTGTCAAAATTCGAGTAAAAAACATCTACTGATGGCGGCCCCCATATCATGGGCGCCCCCCAGATTAAATCAGGCGGCCCCTATATCGATATGGGACCGCCACCAGTCGAGAGTAAATGTCTGTGATATGTGAGGAATCACATATCTTTTTTATATCAAAAATGACCCTTAAATGATTAAATTGTGCAAATTATGCTTGTATATTGTTTGTTTTGTCATTTGTGATGTATAGGTACGGATATTGCAAAAATCACAAGAAAATGGTCAAAACCGGACAAACACAGACACGGGAATAGAAAGAGTGCTCAAGAGCCGGAAGTTTTCTAGCAAAGGTCAACAAAGTCAACCTCGGTCAACCCTTGGTCAACCCACTAAAAAACAAAACCCTTAAATCCCCAAAACAGCCCCTATTGTTTAACATATAACAAAAATGGTCCTTGAATGACTAACACCGTTAGTCCTTTTAATATAAAAGGCTAACGGTTGTTATCTTTTTAATTATAACCCAAAACCCTTTTACCTAGCCCATGATATTTACAAAAGCCCATTTCTTTTTTTATAAAAGCCAAGTCAAATACGTTCCCCTGGTCAAACACAACTCTATAAAAGAAAATAAGGCGGGAAAATCTGTTTTTACTATTCATCATCTCCTCCGTTTTACCCTGCATCAAAAACAAAGGGTAAAATTCAATTAATGACGTGAAACAAAGATTTGAGTACTATGCTATACGCTGGCAAGCGAAACGTCACCAAAGGGCTTTGATTGGCCAAGACGTCTCAAGGAATGACACGCGGGCTTTCAAAGAAACACACCAAAAAGGGGAATATTGCACTAAAATCAATGTAAAAGAAGTACAAGGCCTCTGACACAAGGAATGCCACGCTGGCAATCCGTGTGCTCATTTTGATCTAAACGGTAAAGAGATGGCATCCATGATTTGCAAAGAATGGAGGTTCAAATTAAGGGGAAGTATTAACAGACATGAAACCCTAGAAAACCTTTCTCTCTATAAATACAAAGGCTATCCTCACTCATAGGGAAAGTTAGTTAGTTTTTATCAGCTTTTTAGAGTAGGCTTTTAAATGTAATTTTCTTTTAAAATAGTAATGTTAGCTAATTAATCTCATTTCACCTTGTACTCAGCTTTATTATCAAAGAATCAAAGTTCTATTTGTGCAATTGTTCTTTACCATAAATCCTACTTTTAATGCAAAAATATGGTTTAAAAAGCTTTAACTGTTTCATAAGCTCTCATTCTCTTTTATAAGCTCTTATCTACTCTTAAGCTGGCTATGTACTCAACTAAGCTCTCAAAAGCTTAGTTGAGCTTATCTTACACAAATCCTCCCTCAAATTTTACCACAGCTTAATAAAGAAGGGAAACCAGACATGGATGGGTTTCCAAGACCATACCAGCTTATTAGAGCTTGTTGATAGCTCAAATGAGCCTTTAATAGCCTTGTTTAGTAAAAGGGCACCTTATTAAGTCTTCATGTACCTTTTTCTAGCATAAATCTATTTTGTTCTATGTACGCTTAATTTTGCTTAATTTTTGCTTATTTTTGTTTAGGTACTTATTATGCTTATTAGTAGTTTATTTATGCTTATTGATGTAGTTTAAAATCTTTAGTTGTTCATAATTTGTTGATAAAACATCAAAAACACCAAAAATAATAGCATAGTCTGAGCTTTAGTAATTCTGCTTAATTCAGTTTGTTTAGATTTGCTAATTTGGTCCCTATTATATAGCTTTTTACTATCTGGTATAAAAGGGATTAATACAATAACTAAAATTTAAAAGCTAAAAAGAGGTTCAATAGTTTAAAGGTGTTTTGGCACAAGCAGTACTAACCTAAGTTATACTGCTAAAAGGTAATTATACCTTTAGACTGTTTTAAATGAATATTGAGTAATAAGTTTGGATTTTAAGAATTTATTAAGTTAGATCAAGTTTAATTCAAATTTGCTAGTAGTAATTAGAACTTTAGCATAATTCAAGATAGTTTGCAATTTAAGCTCTAGTCTTCTCTAGCTTTTAACTTCAGTGCATTTGTTGTTATTTTGGTGTCTTATAAATGCTAGAAGCAAAACTTCAAGCCTGCATTTGTTAGTTTAATGTTTTGGTCATTCATGTGCAAACTGCATCAGATAGCATTTGGGATAAGTAGCACTTTTCAATCTTAAAAATCAGAGGGTAAATTTAGTTTTTAGGATTTGATTTTTAGTTTTACAATAATAATAGGTTTAATGGCCAGCTTTTTTTGAACTTAGTTTCTATAAAATAGCTTATTTGTCTATCTGTTTTTAAGCTGAAAAATTGCATTTTGTCTTTTTCAAACTCAGTACAAACTAAGAAAATAAGCAATTTTCAAGGAGCTTTTTCAATAAGCATTTGATTTTCAAAATGATTTTTAAAAGATGTTTCATGTAGATTTTTGTTAATGTTAAAGGTAGTAAAATCTCTAGAAATCATAAGGATCTGTTTGCATAGTTAAAAATAAGCTCAAAGTAGCTAAGTTGTCTGTTTGGATTTCAGTTCTATGCTAAAGTGCTTATTTGATTTTCTGGGCTTATTTGCTCACTTTCTTAGCTTATTTTTACTTAAATTGCTATTTAGGTGTAGTTTAAGTCCCTTTTAGCTTATTTTGCATTAGGATAGAGCTTATTTAAGTTTATTTTCATTTTAGTTTAAAAATTTTAGTGTTAAAACCTTTTTGTTAATCTGTCATTTTCTAGCTTATTCTAGCTTAACCCCCTTGCTTATTTTTGTTTGTTTATGCTTATTAGGTATAGCGTTTTAGTTTATTTCAGCTTATTAGCCCTTCTTTTAGCTTAATAATGTAAAAAAGCCAAAACAGTTAGTGTTATTTAGACTTAAGAGTAAAAAGCATTTCTGTCTTTTATTGCTTATTTTTGTGCTTATTTTGGGCTTATATGAAAAGTGCCTTTGCAAAAGTTTCTTATTTTGAGCTTATTTAAAAAGTTGTTAAAAAAGTTTGCAAAAATAAAAATGCTTGGGATAGTGGAAGCCCCGAGTGAGCCTAAGCTCGAACCCGGGACCTCAACCACCATCAACCAAGCATTTTAACACTACACTCACTACCACTAGCACCCTTGGGATTTTTTTTCGTTTAAACCATTGCAAAATCACATTCATTTATACATCATTTTTGAGCCCAATAATCATTAAGCCACTTCGTAGCTATTTTGCTTTTTGTAACCTATTTGAATTAAATAAGCTGGGTTAGCCAGCCTATTTTTATTACATTCCTTATAACATTTAGGACTATTAGTGAATTTTTCAGAATTTCTCATCTTTATTTAGTATTTTTTTTAAATTTTCGAAACTTAAATTTTTAGAAAATCATTTAAAAGTAGTAAATTAATTTTTAAAAATACAAATAGTATATGTCGACTCTGATCATGCGGGAGATTATGTGGACCAAAAGAGCACTAGCGGTATTTGTATGTTCGTGGGATGTTATCTAATATCTTGGTTCTAGAAGAAACAAACCGCTCTTGCTATATCCATGACTGAAGCCGAATACGTAAGCGCCGAAAAGCATGACAACAAGCACTATGGATGAAACAAGCTCTTATTGACTACGACATTCGACTCGACGACGTCCCGATCAAGTGCGACAATAAAGGCGTGATTGACCTTAGAAAACACCCGGTGTAACACTCACGGACTAAACACATCAAAATTCATCACCACTTTCTTCGGGATAATGTCCAGAAAGGAAATATCTCTATCGAAAAAGTCTCATCCGTCGACAATATCGCTGACATTCTCACCAAACCCCTTAAACGTGAATCGTTTAACTATCTATGTCTTAGTTTAGGAATGATGGAGCGCATTCCATAAACCGTTCTTATTTTCTTCTAGTCTGTATTCCATTTCGTGTCGTGACAATTTAACTACTTCATCCGAAGTATTTTAAGCATTTTTAATTCGGGAAATAGAAATCAAAATGTCACTCCTTCCGTAATTTTTTGTCAAAAATCGAGTCTAAAACCCTCTGCTGAGGGAGGCCCCCATATCTAGGGCACCCCCTGATTTAATCAGGCAGCCTCATATCATTATAGGACCGCCACCAGACGAGATTTATGTCTGTCATCCTCATTTTTGTTAAACTCGAAAACAAACACCCCATCTCTGCAGCCATTGACGAACACGAACCCAAAACCTTCAAAACCTTAAAATCAACCATTAAAACTTAAATTGATGATTCAATCAACACCAATAATCAATCCTAATATCATAAAGATCATCAATTGTAAGTCATTTCATTTATTTTCTTTCCAATTCGTGTCTAGGGTTCATGTTGAACAAAAAATCAAAATTGAGGATTTTTCACTTTTCTTTTATTTGTATGCAATTAGGATTATAATAACACAATGTATAACTAATATGCTTCCCGTAGACATAGGATTTGCATAATTGAGTGTGTTTGTTAAAATTTTTGATAAAAACCCAGATTTTCTTTGGAAATTACTCACGTTAGGAACAAAATAAAAATGTTTTAATGCATTGTTAATACACTCTAAAAATGTTTTTGCATTTATGCATAATGATCTCATGAACATCATTCGAAATATTTAATCAATAAAAATTTTCGACATGTTTAGATGAGCAAAATTAAATTAAGGAGTGTTTGGGTTAACTCATAGTTTTTTTTCTTAGAGTCTTGTTACCGCAACTCCACATTTGTTGCATCTAGGCACACACTATGCATTTTCTAAAGGAATTTGAAAATTGAGGATAATACATACTAAAATTTTCATATTATTGTGATTAGGTGTAAAGAATGTCTCAAGAAGAACTCAAATGCACAAAAGCTCACATTAATTCTTCTTAAAAATTGCCATATCTAAAATTACCTTGTCGACCTGTCCATGAAGGAAGAGTTGTCGACACAATGTTTGATTCCAAAGGACTATTAGAAAAGAACCTACTCAAAGTTAGATTTCAAACTCTTTCTCACTTAAAAGGAAACCTATTTCCAAAATTTATAATAGAATTTTATCAAACATTTGAGCTCACTCTAGTCAGTGATCTTTGGATCATATTATTCGAAATAAATGGAAAATGTGTTGGTGCATCGTGTCAGGATTTTGGAACGCTACTTGATATTCCTTTTGAAGGACATTTTTTCTACAACAATGCATGGTCTCTAAAATCCATTAAAAATCACAACACTACTCCAACAAATGATCCCCTCTATACCAAATTAACTCATCCAACCTCAATCATATACAACGTAACTAAGAAACGTCTAATTGGGTTCAAGTTCACACTTGAGGATCCATGCAATATCTTCGTTGAAGAGGCTTGTCCTTATCTCAAAGCGGCACATCTTCTCATTCGTGAGAACATCATATGTACCATTGATATTGACAAAGATCTCTTGTCGCCTTATGAAGCCTATATGCTCTTTTGCATTACTTCCTCCACAACATTCAATCTCTCTCACTGCATCATTAATCGAATAAATAATTTCAAGCATCGCCCTAATAGCATCTTGCCATACGGTCTTTTACTCTCAAAATTTCTTGACAAACTAACCAAATACTCCCTAAATGATCATAAATACATCTCTCACTCAACAAAAATGAATCTTCTATCTAACCTCTTAAATGAGGAATTTCTAGAAGATATTCGGTGTGCCCATCATGATCATCATAAGTAAATTAGATGTTGCACAAGAACCAAATGTAACATGATTACATGTTAGGACAACTTTGTCTGTAAAATTAAACTAGGTATTATTATGACATATTCTAGTACGTATATAACCTCTCTTAACTATATCTTATGCTTCTTCTTGCTAAATATGTATCGTACTAAATACATGATGGAATTAGGCTAGATTATTCATTTTGTTTGGCATGTGACTAGTTGATTCTTAGGAAATATAAGTTGTTGAAACTAAACCCTCTCTAGTCTTTTTCTTTTCTACACAAAACTGAAAAAATGGGAAGTCTGGAAAATTTTTGTAACCCCTAGAAAACTCCCCCCAAATACATGGGGCGGCCCCCAAACATATCTGGTACCGCCCAATATTTAAGGGACTGCCATCAGCAAGGATGCAAACTTTTTACTGTTCTCACTTTTTCTGTATCTTTGACCATCCCTACACTAGACATTGATGGACTTTCTCTGTTTAGCTAAGAATTTCTTGGCATCTCCATCTCCTAACACCGTGCATTTTCATAACTTTCCTTTATAAACTCATCATCCTCCTCATTCACATTCATCTTACCTTTGTCTCTTCATCTCCCTTCACTTATCATGTCTTTTTCTCGCTCTTCTCAAAACTATAGAGAAAGACACCAAAAGTCTATAATAGACACTTGGAGACACAACACTCTTCCACCCTATTCACCTCCTCTCTCTCACCCAACATTTTGCCACCACACTCTCCTAACATTGTTAATCCTTCATCTCAAACCGCTTAATCACAAACTCAAACTAGGGAGCAAATCATGAATGAGTTTAACCAACTTCATCACCTATCCAACATCATTGAAACCGAACTTCAACGTGTAGTAAATGCTTCTACACAAACTCCTCCGCTACCACATTCACCATTAACAACCATAATTCACCCTGCCAAAAATAACCAAGTCGCATTTCATTCTGGTTTTGTCATTGTTGCATGCACACCCAAACTCTCTTTCATAAGTTAAGAGATGACATTCATCGACTTGAGTCCCTCCTCACTCAAGGTTATGATCCACCCATCAATGCCTCACCAACCTCTCTTTTATTATAACACCTTGTGTTTTAGGTCATTGTATGACATTATGTAATTCACAATTTATTTTTAGGGTTTTACGCGTTTGCTCTTAAACCGTAAACGTTAAGTTAAATCGCGTAAACTATCTTGAAAATTCAAACTTTTCATGGGGTTAAAAAAAATTGAATCTGTCTTTAGTTTTTGAATGAATGGTCCCATTAATTAATTATGGGTGAATATGAATTCATTATGCTTTAGGTGGCTATTTTTTCTATATCTCTATAATTAGCCTTGTATATATATTTTTCGTGATATTGCTACTTGTTAGAAAAGTTTCTTGCACTTGTATTTTTAACTCAGTTTTGTAGGAAAATCCCATAAGCTCGATCCCTTGGTTCCTCAAATGAGGGGGAGTATACATCAAGAGGGAGTCTTGGCATCGTTAATTTCTTTCTTTTATACTCGACGATCAACCTTTTTGGATTTGACAAGGGGGGGGAATGGAATTAAAACTCATTAATAACTTGCAAAAATTTATTTTTATTTAACATGAGTTTATATTTTGTCATCATCAAAAAGAGAAAGATTGTTAATACAAATAATGCCTAAAAACGTTATTTATATTTTTCGACTCCTCTATGTTTTGAAGATAACAAAATGTAAAAACGTCTACGATAAAAATAAACGTTTACGTGTTATTAATCGTAAATTTCTATTTCGACGTAAATCACTTAAGGTATGAATAAACAAATCACTAAACATGATTAGTGATCAAAAAAACATTTTTTCTTAAACCTTACAAAATAATTTTTAATATAAAAGAAATGTTTTAATTAATTATAACAATTCAAATCTGATTTTTCCCCCCAAAATGAAATGTTCCACACTAGATTTAACCTTCCTCACTAAAAGACAAAAAATGAAGCGTCTGCCTAGGGGCGGCCCCCTGATAGGTAGGACGGCCCCCAGATATATCTGGGATCGCCGGGACCGCCCACAGGAGACGTTGGTTTTTCTGTAACAATTCACAATTTCGGGTCATTTTACGTCAATAAATATTCAATTATTTATTTTAAGCTTTTACACGTTCACTTTTAATTTCAACCGTTTAGTTAAATCGCGTAAACTAAAAATTAGCAATCAACGTAAACCGACATCAAACAAATAAAAGTTTACGTCAAACAAGTGTTATATTATTTTTACGAAGATAATTTATAACTTTTCATAAAAAAAATTTATACGTTTCGCAATAAATTGCATTTTTACATGCATAAACTTTTTTATACTTCAACAAATACTCACACTTATACCCAATACCCATAATTTATTTATTTCCTACCCATATATACTCCCAAAATCAGCCCCCTCTCACCATAGTACAAAATCACATCTTTGTCTCCTTATATCACCATTTATCCTTTGGTTAAACCCTAGAACCTCCATTCTTCCACCAAGTCAACCACTATTGAGATCCCTACCCATGGGAACCCTAAACCCATACAATATTTCAGCCATAACCCTTCCCCATGATGTACTTTTTGTCCCCTTGGATGTCTTATTGATAACTACATCATTTACCTTCAAGTAACTAGATAGTTTCTTCAATCTTTACCCTATAAAGAGAACCCACTTTCCCTTCATTTCTCACACACAAAACAAACATATTTTTCTCATATCTCAACCATATTCAATAAGTATTCAAGCAAGGGTGAAGTCCTTACAAGGGGTATTTATAAATCTAGAGTTTGGAAATAATATCAAGGGTTTATCAAGAAGAAATTAGGGTTTTCTAACTAGGGTTTTGGATTAGGGTTTGATATTTGGGGTTTGATTTTGTATTTATCATCTTCCTACACTATTCTAAGGTCTTCATAAACCCTAATCTTTTCAAGTTATTCATTTTCATATTTTACATACATGTTTGTTGTTAATCACCATCTAAGGTTTGTTTTATGAGTTTATAAAATATTATGAGCATGAACATAATTCGTATATATATGTAACTATGGTGAAATGATGTTTAAAATGCAAGAACACACTTTATATAAGTGTTGGTTAATTTATAGATTTAGTTATAAATTTATTGTTCAAAGACAAATATAAAGTATATGTACAATGATTATATGAGGACAATGTACTGGACAAAAAAAGATGGACACAAACTAGAAATCAAAAATATGTACTGTGTAGTATAAAAGTAAGATAGAGGACTTGTACAAATTAATCAAGTTATAAATTAGAAAACCACTTAACATTATATAGACTATATATATATATATATATATATATAATATATATATAATATAATATATATATATATAATATATATAATATAATATATATATAAAATAATATTTTAATATATATATTAGAATACTATATATAATATATAATCTATGGGACCGTTATTGCAGACACCTTTTTCTTGTATAAGAACTTACAGAACATTTAAACCAATTATAATGTTAGTATCATTACATTTTTATATATATTTCAAAAAGGGTATAATAGTCAAAACACATTTTGACTTTTTTTAAAAAAATTTTAATTAAAAAAATATTTTTTTAAAAACCTTTTAATTTTTGAAATTAATTTTTTTTATATATTTTTTTTAGTATATACTGTTTTCAAAATAAAAAAATGAGTGCATATATGTTTATTTTTAATATTGTAAATTTCATGTTTCTAGTTAGCATTTTACTTTAATATGGTATTTTAGATTACCCATATGTTTTGGTGCACATTCTTAATCTCAAAAATTGTATTTTATGATTTATACTTTTTAATCTTTGAAATTTATGACAAAAAACATAAACATATACATGTAAACTCTAAAATTTGAAACAAACCAAAACTTAAATAGTATACAAATATTTGATATAAAATGAAATACAATTCAAATACAAATGTGTCTTGTTAAATAAAGATGTGCATGTCATCCAAAAACATAGGTGCACTCTTCAAAGAACATATATGCACGCTTCAAAGAACATATATGCACGCTTCATGTTTCTCATCAAATTCTTTAAAACATATGAACGCCATTCCAAGAACATATGTGTACGCCTTCCAAAAACATATATGCACGCTTCACTTTTTTTGTAGGTGCCCGGTCTCGCTTTAACTGCATAGAGAACATACATGATTGTAATTAAGAAATCACGTTTATTATTGGATAACCACACTAAATAAATCATGAAAGTACAAAAATAAGTGCATACAACTTTAGTTATGAAACAAATCACAGAAATATTGTATTTATGAACCACAACGTCCCCATCACACCCAGATCTGTACACGACAACAAAAGGGATGATGTTTTCGCTTTTACATGTTCATCTTATGGTTTGTTTAAAAATTCAGAAATAGCAAATAAGATAGAGTAAGTCACGATTGATAAAACAAAGACATACAATATAATAAAAGAAACAAAGCCTATCTCTAATTTGTGAACCCACAAAAGACGTAACAATGGACACTTGAAACCATGAATATTAAAATTTTGTAACTAATTGCCATTTAGGATCACAAGATGCACGTAAATAAAGGAAGATACCAAATTATTTCTGTCAATGATATCTGCTTATGCATACGCATATTTTTTTAATTGACGTTTCATGATGTGCCACACTTTTTTTTTGCAAAAATAAAAATTGAATCTAACCTTATATGAGGAAGAAAAACATGTGTGCACGTTGCGCTTTTTGTCAATATCATTCGAACATAAGTTCACAACTTCTAAAAACATATACGCACGTCTTTCAATAACCAACCTTATGATTTATTACCTACAAAACCAGACAAGACCAATCTCTCGTGTGAAATAGATGAGCAATTCATATTAAAACTATGACCGAAACGACTACCTTTTTTTCTAGCAATGTCTTAATAACATATCTATTTGTCTTTCGAATGTATGTCACCTAATAAAAAAATACAAGAAGAACATGAAACAAGTTATCAAGCCATAACAACCACTCGCATACTAATAAATTGACAAAATGTTCAACGAATAACAAATATTAAAATCATCAAGTTATTGAGGTGGTGACAAGTAACTACCAAATACACATTATAGGTGTAGCGATTAAATCAAATCAAATCCGATTCAAATATAATATAAAAGTCAGAACTTTTAACAAATAGAAACAAAACCATGATTATTGAATAAGATATTCAACTAAATTGAAACCATCACTGGATGCGTACCAAATAACATGAAATATCAAAATCAAAGAATACAAAGATACCAGCATAACATAAATCGATCGACTGCGTAATAATTAGCGAATAATGAAGATGCGATGATAAACCGAAACAACACATCACGTAGCAAATATAGTCAATACATATATATAAGCTGCGCTCGAATATGTTTGTGATAGATTATAATTACTTGGTAAATAACCAGATCTGATTTTGGAGGCTGTGGGAAGGAGAGATTGTGTGGGTGGTTTTTTTTGTTTGACCTAATCCTAAATAATAAATGACGGTTTTAAAAAATAAGTTAGATGATATTCCTATATTACCCTTTCAGTATTTTCTTTTTTTTAAATAAGTTGTAGATATTTACAATAATGACATCTTGCATTAATATGATGTACATCATGCATTATTAAGAGTAAAAAAATGTGGTTCTGTAGGTTCTGTACAAAAAAGTGGTTATGCAAAGAAAATAAGGTTGGTTATTGAAAATAGGTATAATAGTATCATTACTTTTCTTTGCAGAACCATTTTTTTTACAGAACCTACATAACCACTTTAAACCAATTAGAATTTAGTATCATTACTTTTTTTTATTTAATTCAAAAGGGTATAATAGTCAAAACACATTTTGCCCTTTTTTGAATTTTTTAATTAAAAAACCTTTTGATTTTCGAAATTAATTATTTTATTTTATTTTATATATTTTTTTAGTATAACTGTTTTCATAAAAAAAATGAGTGCATATATGTTTTTTTTTTAATATTATAAATTCCATGTTTCTAGTGTACATTTTTAACTTAATATGGTAATTACACATATGTTTCTTGTGCACATTACTTAATCTTCAAAATTTATAACACAAAATATAGACAAAAATTGATATCAAATGAAATACATTTTAAATACAAATAACAAACCAAAAACATAAATACACAAAAAAAAATTGATATCAAATGAAATACATTAGAAATATAAATCCAACTATATCCATGTTGTTCAAAAACATGTGTGTACTCCTCGAAAAACATATGTGCACGTTTTACTTTCTCTCTCAAATTCGTTAGAACTCATGAGTACCCTTGCAAGAACATATATGCACGCCTCATTTTTCTCATCAAATTCTTTAAAACATATGAACACCATTTCAATAACATATGTTCACGTTGCGTTTTTTCGTCAAATTCATTAAAACGTACGAGTACTCTTAAGAACATATGTGCACGCTGCGCTTTTTTCGTACAATTCATTAGAATATATGTGTCCGTCTACCAAAAACATATATGTAATCTTAAGAACATATGTGCACAATGCGCTTACTCCTTAAATTTATTAGAACATAAGTGTACGCCTTAAAAAACATATATGTTTGAATCCCTGTGCTGAAACAAAAACAAAAATAAAATAGTGAATCATATTAGTTACAAAATCGATCATTAAATTAACAAAAGATCATGGAAATACAAAAACAAATGCAACAACAATGCTAGCAGATGGAAGAGCCAGGTACACAAGCTGATTAGGACGAAAAACTACTCTTTTTCCCATAGATACACGTACACTTGCTGGATCGGGTAGGGGTATGGTACTTTTTTCCATAAGTAATTTAATTCATTTTTTATTAGAAAACTAAAAGGTAACATAAAATCACTTGGTACGTGCAGAAATTACAGTAGTTGAGAGCTCAGGGTCAAGCAGAAGGAACATTAAGCCTGGTTAAGAAACTAAGTAGTGGAAAAGAAACAATAGTAATAACTCATAAGAGCAAAAGTTTCACTGTTTTCTGTAAAACAAGTCAATGAAACTTTTTTTGCATTAAAAAATCGTTCAGCTTATTATGTCCACAATAACAAAATTAGCCAGCATGTAACTCGTCTCAAAGGTAAAAAACATTTTTTTTTGTTAAAAACTAGGGAGTTAAGAGAATTATCAATGCAAAAAAACCATAGGGACATATCTACGAAAATCATGAAAGTCAATATTCTGACATCAGCCCTGGTGATAATGCCATTATGTATCATTAAACAAACCTGAGCGACAAAAAACAAGTGAAAGGATGATGGATGAAATATATGATGTGATATCCATAAACAAATCCCTGGTTTGTCTTACTTCAGAGTGCAACTTAAAAGATGATAGAAGTGCAGCAGACAAGGGAAGAAAACCCCTTTCCTGTGATAAAATTTTACATTGAACAATCAATAATCTTGAAATATAAACAAAGAAAAAGAGAGCAGAAACAACGATTTTCAGAAGGAAAAATTCATAAACCATACTAAAGACAATCTTAGTGATGAGTTCACACCAATTAAGCATTGACAATCAGCATACCTTAAGAAGAAAAAGCAAACATGAATCAATATCCCAATTTGAGAAATGACAATTTGACAAAGCAATAAGCCTGGTAGTAGCTTTGTAGGATAACAGACCATCTGTTTCACCAAGTATAAGTGACCTACTTGTGCTTGCGACTGGAGAAGGATCTTCAACTAGTGCACTGGAAGTTATTAATTTCTGCAGTAACATTTGAGCAGAAACATTAAGGGAGATCAACAATTGTTAGTCAAGCTTCAGTTAAAATCGATGTGTTCAAATGTGTAGTTTGAACTTTGAAACTGATTATGTAATATTGCAAAATTACACATAAATAATCAGCTACAATAAAATGTGTTGCATGACGGCTTGAGATGGTGATTAAAGGTACAGTTAATAATAAATAATCGCCTGCAAGTATATTTTTTAACACAAATATTTGTTAACAAAAAGAATTTACAATATCTGTCAATCCCCAAAATGTTTTGAGCCTACTGTTGGAATTCGTATATTATAAAATTATAAAACCTGCTGATTTAAATAGTACTCTTCATGAGGATTTCGTGCATATAAAGAACTTGAAAAATTGAGCTATAACGAAGAAGTTATGAATATAACGAGTTTACGATAATTAAATATATAAAAGTGTTTTTATGAAAATAGTTTTATAAAAACTGACACTTATTTGAAACTGAGAAAATTTTATAAATATTTTATTATGATAGAGCATCTCAATAGAAAACCGTGCATATAAAGAACTCTAAAAACAGAATTAAAGCGAAGGAGTTACGGGTTTTGAAAGATTTAAGTTTATAAAAATAGTTTTATAAACACATTTCAAATTTACTGTTTCAACTCAGATTTTTATAAGAACAATGAGTAATTTATTTGAATAGATCATTTCGTCACGATTTCATACCTATAAAGAACACGCGAAACGGAGTTAAAATGAGCAAGTTACGAGTTTTCAAAGATTTCGGATAAATAGAAATTACAAAAACTAATTAATTTTTATAAATAAATTTTCTGTAAGTTTTATAAAAATGTAACAATCTGATAGAAATTTTACGAGTGTTTTCGAGTCCGTTTGGGCTATAAAAACCTTAAAGAATATTGTCGTATCATTTATATAATATTTATATACGTTTTTAACTTTATAAATATTATTTTATAAAACATTTACACTAATTATATAATATCATTATATAATCAATAAAAATATTAAATCATGTATTATTAACAACTAAGCAATTGTTGGACAAAGATAATATTTTATTTTACGGATACAAATGCGTAGTCATTTATTTAACAAATACAATTTAAACATTATTTTGACTTTTCAAATTAAACAAAAACTATTAGGTGGTGGTGTAACTATATAACTTGTGATGTTGTATTTATATTAAATACATTATACTTATACGACCTATAATTAATTAGGTTGCATTTTGGATAGTTTACGACGATTACTTTGTTGATTTTGCGATAATCACCACTTTCTCTAAGAGGTGAGTTTATAGTCCCTCTTTCACTTGTTTTACATTTGCTTTACAAATCTCGGGGGAGAATACATGCTCGTTACAACTTGTTTACATATCCATTTACAGTCTCTTTTACATACTCTTCTACATACCTGTTTACATACTTGATTTCGTAACTCATTTATATACTCGGATACATGAACGTTTACAAACTCATTACATGATTGATTACAAACTCATTTTCATATCTCACGGTGAGATACAATACTTGTTTTTACTTATGGACGCAACAACTTTACTTTTACTCGAATGATTACGGATTCGCTTAAGTGGATGGAACTGTTAATTACTCGGAGGGTAAACGCGATTGTTATAAAATAGATCTATTTGGGGATTGACAATCCCCGTTCGGGTGAGTAGCTCTCACTAGTTCGAGATTGAAGTTATGAACTTATAACATGTCGGAGCATCGAACTTCATATACTGGAACTCTTATTGTGCCTTGAATAAAGTGGCATACTTTTAAGTCTACGCCTCAGTCTCATGAACTTAGAGTAATCGTAATCACTCCTTACAATACCTACTTGAAATATTTTGTGATATTGTGCTCATTACAATACATACTTGAAACATTTTGTGATATTGTGCTCATTACAATACATACTCGAAACATTTTGTGATATTGTGCTCATTACAATACATACTCGAAACATTTTGTGACATTGTGCTCATTACAATTATCATACTCTTTAACCAATTGCGGTCCAACTTTTATACAAATCTTTGATCTCAACACGCATACTTATATTTTTGTGACTATCATAAGGGTTGAAATGATCATACATGCTTTACAAATCTTTGATTCCAACATTTTAACA
The DNA here is from genome assembly GCA_026074375.1 of Tanacetum coccineum. Taxonomy (NCBI): domain Eukaryota; kingdom Viridiplantae; phylum Streptophyta; class Magnoliopsida; order Asterales; family Asteraceae; genus Tanacetum; species Tanacetum coccineum. The sequence goes on along the minus strand of BQNB010016589.1, from coordinate 30,868 downwards.
AACGCATTTTGTGTGGTTCGTGTTTACATGCATTTTAAAAACCTATATATTTGAGTTTATGCGTTGCAAGTCTTGTATGGGCGGGATTTGTAACACACTAAATTTGTATATATAGTTTTTGTGATTTACATTTACATAAAAAAGTATGAACTCACCAACCTTATGTTGACACTTCTACGCATGTTTTTCTCAGGTAAATTAGATGCTTGGCTTACTTGATGTGCATTAGAGTCTAAACAATACAAGATTACTTTTCAAACGACACACTAAGAGGTCGTTCTCTCACATCTTATGCAAAGGTACTCATGAAGTAACGCTCCTAGACATAATTCCGTTGCGACCCAATTTGGGGTGTTACAGATAAGTATTCAGAGCCAAGGTTATAGAGAACTAGGTTGAATATTTCACCTAAACTATAACCGTTTTCACAAACATTGCATCATATATAATTTTTCATAAACATACACTATTTGTTGCATTACTTGTTTATACTTGCCGCTTACATGATTTATATACGTGTTTATCTTACATTACGTATATTACTACACATGAATTAAATATATGTTTACTCCCCTTTACATATATATCTTGCATTTTCTTACATAGGAGTTATCTATGTACTAGAACATTTCTTAAGGCAAGGTAATACCATAAGCTCGTATGTCCTAAACATTATCTAAAACATTAAGTTATCAAATATGATATTTTACCACCATTCACTTATGTCATGAGTACATATTCATTTTTACCATACATCATCTCACAACATTCCATGTTTGAAGCACGACTTAGATAACTAAACAAATCTTATTTTTATTACTCCTCTAATTTTGAAGAACAATGACAACTGCGAACCAAGGGATGAGTGTTGAGGAAATTGAGCAGATTGTAGCCCATCGAGTGGCTAATGCCATCGAGGATATTGCTATTTATGAGACAAAAACCAGCATGACTCGCGAGGCAATGAGCCAGACCAAACATTAGGGAGACAAGGTAGTAGAAAATGCTAGCAACAAGAGAAAGTAGGAAGGTAACCACAATGGAAGCTCAAGCCAACAAAACAAAGAGCATAAGGTGTTTAGAGCACACACTACTGAGCCAAGCAACAAGAAAGCCTATCCTGGAAACCTACCATTGTGTACCAAGTGCAAGTTTCACCACACTGGCCCATGTTAGGCAAAGTGTGGCAATTGCAAGCGGGTAGGTCACCAAACAAGAGATTGTAGGACCCCAGCCCCAAAAGAAAAACCAAGGCCCTCAATGGCAAAATAGAAAGATGAAGTTACCTATTATGAGTGTGGAAATCTAGGACATTACATGAGGAAATGCCCACTACTGAAGTTTCTGAACCATGTGGACAAGTACTAGGAAGGAAAAGCTTGTGAAGACTTTAGCGTCACGACATCTAATGAGAGACCTATTACCTAGTAAAACTTAAGTTCGAACTATCATAGACTCTAATTCCTAAAAAAATCTCATTGTACTTTCTCTTAAATTTCAGTTGTACTGAATGATTTCAAATTATCTATCAAAATATGGTGTTGTGAAAATTTCGTCAATTTTATTTCAACTCTCTACTTATTCATGCAAGCCACTTACTAAAACATTATAACTTTATGAAACATTCACTACCACATGATAAATCATTTTACTATCATTGACAAAAAAAATTACTATCGTAAAATAAACTAACATCTTGTTTTTACCTTATGGAACTATTTTATTGTCATCGCATAAATTATTTTACTATCACCCCATGAGTCATTTAGCCGTTGTCTTGTAAACTATCTTACGATTTTCTCGCAAATCATTTTGTCGTCATCCTATAAACTATCTTGTTTTTCCATCTTGTGAATTACTTTCTCACACTGTAAACCATTTTTATAAAACTTTATGCATAACATTATTTTGACGAAAATGAGCATCGCATCGTTGGCCCTCAAATATACATAACCTGATCACCTATGTATAATTCAGGAAGGACCATGCCATGCTGAGAGTAGTCACCTTAAAACTTTTGCCAAGAAATAATTTTCTACTTATATTCTTGAAGAGCAAAATCTTGTGTGTGTATTCATAAAATGTGTTTGTTTCGGGAAACCGAATTAGTAACCATAACAACTAGGTTGATCTTTACTACACCTTACTATAGGAAGTTAACATCATCTAACACCAAATCCTAAAAGTCTTCATGGTATAAACAAGGAGTTAAAAATATTAAGATAACCAAATTGGTTGGCGCATCTTAGGAGGATTAAGATATAGTATCCGCACCTCTTCATCAACACCACTCCGGAAGGCAATACAAACTAAATTTCGAGACAAAATTCTTTTAACACGAGTAGACAGTAACAATTCACAATTTCGAGTCATTTTACATCAATATATATTCAACTATTTATTTTAAGCTTTTACGGGTTCACTTTTAATTTCAATCGTTTAGTTAAATCGCGTAAACTAAAAATCAACAATCTACGTAAACCGATATTAAACAAATAAAAGCTTACGTCAAACAAGTGTTATATTATTTTTACGAAGATAATTTATAACTTTTCATAATTTATTTTTATACGTTGCGTAAAACGTTTACGTTTCGCAATAAATTGCATTTTTACATGCATAAACTTTTCTATACTTCAACAAATACCCACACTTATACTCAATACCCAAAATTTATTTATTTCCTACCCATATATACTTCCAAAATCAGCCCCCTCTCACCATAGTACAACATCACATCTTTGTCCCCTTATATCACCATTTATCCTTTGGTTAAACCCTAAAACCTCCATTCTTCCACCAAGTCAACCACTATTGAGATCCCCACCCATGGTAACCCTAAACCCACGAAATTATTCAGCCATAACCCTTCCCCATGATGTACTTTTTGTCCCCTTGGATGTCTTATTGATAACTACATCATTTACCTTCAAGTAACTAGATAGTTTCTTCAATCTTTACCCTATAAAGAGAACCCACTTTCCCTTCATTTCTCACACACAAAACAAACATATTTTTCTCGTATCTCAGCCATATTCAAGAAGTATTCAAGCAAGGGTGAAGTCTTTACAAGGGTTTTATAAATCCAGAGTTTGGAAATAATAACAAGGGTTTATCAAGAAGAAATTAGGGTTTTCTAACTAGGGTTTTGGATTAGGGTTTGCTATTTGGGGTTTAATTGTGTGTTCACCATCTTCCTACACTCTTCTAAGGTCTTCATAAACCCTAATCTTTTCAAGTTATTCATTTTCATATTTTACATACATGTTATGATTGTTAATCACCACCTAGGGTTTGTTTTATGAGTTTATAAAATATTATGAGCATGAACATAATTCGTATATATATGTAAATATGGTGAAATGATGTTTAAAATGCAAGAACACACTTTATATAAGTGTTGGTTAATTTATAGATTTAGTTTATAAATTTATTTGTTGAAAGCTTAATTATAAAGTTTATGTACTAATTATTATGAGGGAAATTTACTTGGACAAAAATGATGGACACAAACTTGAGGATCAAAAATATGTAAGACTTGTGGTATAAAGTAAATTAGAGGACTTGTACAAATTAATCAAGTTATAATTTACAAAACTAGTTATAAATTATATATATAAATACAAACTGTTTTGAGCCTACTGTTGGAATTCAAATTTTATAAAATTATAGAACCTATTGATTTAAATAGTACTCTTCATGAGGATTCCGTTCATATAAAGAACTTGAAAAACCGAGCTATAACGAAAAAGTTATGAATTTTACGAGTTTACAATAATTAAATATATAAAAGTGTTTTTATGAAAATATTTTTATAAAAACTGACACTTATTTGAAACTGAAAAAATTTTATAAATATTTTATTATGATAGAGCATCTAAATAGGAAATCGTGCATATAAAGAACTCTAAAAACGGAATTAAAGCGAAGAAGTTACGGGTTTTGAAAGATTTAAGTTTATAAAAATAGTTTTATAAACACATTTCAAATTTACTGTTTCAATCCAGATTTTATAAAAACAGTGAGTAATTTATTTGAATAGATCATTTCGTCACGATTTCATACCTATAAAGAACACGCGAAACGGAGTTAAAATGAGCAAGTAACGAGTTTTCAAAGATTTCGGATAAATAGAAATTACAGAAACTAATTAATTTTTATAAATAAATTTTCTATAATTTTTATAAAAATGTAACAATCTTATAGAAATTAAAAATATGGTTTACGAGTGTTTTCGAGTCCGTTTGGGCTATAAAAACCTTAAAGAATATTGTCGTATCATTTATATAATATTTATATACGTTTTTAACTTTATAAATATTATTTTATAAAACATTTAAGCTAATTATATAATATTATTATTTAACAAATACGATTTAAACATTATTTAACAAATACGATTTAAACCTTATTTTGACTTTTCAAATTAAACAAAAACTATTAGGTGGTGGTGTAACTATATAACTTGCGATGTTGTATTTATATTAAATACATTATACTTATATGACCTATAATTAATTAGGTTGCATTCCGGATCGTTTGCGACGATTACCTTTTGTTGATTTGCGATAAACCACCATTTTCTCCAGCTAAGAGGTGAGTTTACAGCACCTCTTTCATCTAGTTTACATTTGCTTTTACAAATCTCGAAGACTTTACAAATCTTGGGGGAGAATACATGCTCGTTACAACTTGTTTACATATCCATTTACAATCTCTTTTACATACTCTTCTACATACTTGTTTACATACTTGATTTCGTAACTCATTTATATACTCGGATACATGAACGTTTACAAACTCATTACATGATTGATTTCAAACTCATTTTCATATCTCACGGTGAGATACAATACTTGTTTTTACTTATGGACGCAACAACTTTACTTTTACTCGAATGATTACGGATTAGCTTAAGTGGATTGAACTGTTAATTACTCGGAGGGTAAACGCGATTGTTATAAAATAGATCTATTTGGGGATTGACAATCCCCGTTCGGGTGAGTAGCTCTCACTAGTTCGAGATCGAACTAACGAACTTATACCATATCGGAGCACGGTTGATTGGTGTCTACAGGGCCAACAACTACATACTGGAACTCTTACTGTGCCTTGAATAAAGTGGCATACTTTTAAGTCTACGCCTCAGTTTCATGAACTTAGAGTAATCGTAATCACTCCTTACAATACATACTTGAAACATTTTGTGATATTGTGATCATTACAATACATACTTGAAACATTTTATGATATTGTTGTCATTACAATACATACTCGAAACATTTTGTGATATTGTGCTCATTACAATAAATACTCGAAACATTTTGTGACATTGTGCTCATTACAATTAGCATACTCTTTAATCAATTACGGTCCAGCTTTTATACAAATCTTTGATCTCAACACGCATACATATATTTTTGTGACTATCATAAGGGTCGAAATGGTCATACATACTTTACAAATTTTTGATTCCAACATTTTAACAAACGCATTTTGTGTGGTTCGTGTTTACACGCATTTTAAAAACCAATATATTTGAGTTTATGCATTGCAAGTCTTGTATGGGCGGGATTTGTAACACAGTAAATTTGTATATATAGTTTTTGTGATTTACATTTACATTTACAAAAAACTATGAACTCACCAACTTTATGTTGACACTTCTAAGCATGTTTTTCTCAGGTGAATTAGATGTTTGGCTTACTTGATGTACATTGGAGTCTAAACAATACAAGATTACTTTTCAAACAACACACTTAGAGGTCGTTCTCTCACATCTTGTGCAAAAGTACTCATGAAGTAACGCTCCTGGACATATTTCCGCTGCGACCCAATTTGGGGTGTTACATTTTCTGCCTATAAATACTGCACTATTCTCTGCAGAAAAACACACCTCTTAGCACGGATTTTTCAGATAACTTTCTCTCACTAAAATCGTCTTTCTAGAATATATATATATGAGAGGGAAAAGTAATCAAGTGAAGTAACGCTCCTAGACTTAAGTCCGTTGCGACCTATTTGGGGTGGACATATAAGTAATTCAGAGCCAAGGTTATAGAGAACTAGGTTGAAATATTTCACCTAAACTATAACCGTTTTCACAAACATTGCATCACATAAAAAATTTCATAAACATACACTATTTGTTGCGTTACTTGTTTATACTAGCCGCTTACATGATTTATATACGTGTTTATCTTACATTACGTATATTACTACACATGAATTAAATATATGTTTACTCCCCTTTACATATATATCTTGCATTTTCTTACATAGGAGTTATCTATGTACTAGAACATTTCTTAAGGAAAGGTAATACCATAAGCTCGTATGTCCTAAACATTATCTAAAACATTAAGTTATCAAATATGATATTTTACCACCATTCACTTATGTCATGAGTACATATTCATTTTTACCATACATCATCTCACAACATTCCATCTTCGAAGCACGACTTAGATAACTAAACAAATCTTATTTTTATTACTCCTCTAATTTTGAAGAACAATGACAACTGCGAACCAATGGATGAGCGTTGAGGAAATTGAGCAGATTGTAGCCCATTCGAGTGGGCTAATCGCCGTCGAGGATTATTGCTATTTATGAGACAAAAACCAGCATGACTCGCGAGGCAATGAGCCAGACCAAACATTAGGAAGACAAGGTAGCAGAGAATGCTAGCAACAAGAACAAGTAAGAAGTTAACCACAATGGAAGCTCAAGCCAACAAAACAAAGAGCATAAGGTGTTTAGAGCACACACTACTGAGTCAAGCAACAAGAAAGCCTATGCTGGAAACCTACCATTTTGTAACAAGTGCAAGTATCACCACACTGGCTCGTGTGCGGCAAAGTGTGGCAAGTGCAAGCGGGTGGGTCACCAAACAAGAGATTGTAGACCCCAGCCCCAAAAAAAAACCAAAGGCCCTCAATGGGCAAAATAAAAAGATGAAGTTACACTATTATGAGTGTGGAAATCTGAGGACATTACATGAGAAATGCCCCACGTACTGAAGTTTCTGAACCATGTGGACAAGTACTAGGAAGGAAAAGCTTGTGAAGACTTTAGCGTCACGACATCTAATGAGAGACCTATTACCTAGTAAAACTTAAGTTTCGGAACTATCATAGACTCTAATTCCTAAAAAAATCTCATTGTAATTTTCTTTCTCTAAATTCATTGTTAGATGATTTCAAATTATCTATCAAATTATGGTGTTGTGAAAATTTTGTCAATTTTATTTTAGCTCTCTACTTATTCATGTAAGCCACTTACTAAAACATTATAACTTTATAAACCATTTTACTATCATTCACAAATTACTTTACCATCGTAAAATAACCTAACATCTTGTTTTTACCTTATTGAACTATTTTGTTGTCATCGCATAAATTATTTTACTATCACCCCATGAGTCATTTAGCCGTTGTCTTGTAAACTATCTTACGATTTTCTCGCAAATCATTTTGTCGTCATCCTATAAACTATCTTGTTTTTCCATCTTGTGAATTACTTTCTCACACTGTAAACCATTTTTATAAAACTTTATGCATAACATTATTTTGACGAAAATGAGCATCGCATCGTTGGCCCTCAAATATACATAACTTGATCACCTATGTATAATTCAGGAAGGACCATGCCATGCTGAGAGTAGTCACCTTAAAACTTTTACCAAGAAATAATTTTCTACTTATATCCTTGAAGAGTAAAATCTTATGTGCGTATTCATAAAATTTGTTTGTTTTGGGAAACCGAATTAGTAACCATAACAACTAGGTTGATCTTTACGCCACCTTACTATAGGAAGTCGACATCATCTAACACCAAATCCTAAAAGTCTTCATGGTATAAACAAGGAGTTAAAAATATTAAGATAACCAAATTGGTTAGCGCATCTTAGGAGAATTAAGATATAGTATCCGCACCTCTTCATCAACACCACTTCGGAAGGCAACACAAACTAAATTTTGGGACCAAATTCTTTTAACACGAGGAGACTGTAACAATTCACAATTTTGAGTCATTTTACATCAATAAATATTCAACTATTTATTTTAAGCTTTTACGGGTTCACTTTTAATTTTAATCGTTTAGTTAAATCGCGTAAACTAAAAATCAACAATCAACGTAAATCGACATCAAACAAATAAATGTTTACGTCAAACAAGTGTTATATTATTTTTACAAAGATAATTTATAACTTTTTATAATTTATTTTTATACGTTGCGTAAAACGTTTACGTTTCGCAATAAATTGCATTTTTACATGCATAAACTTTCTATACTTCACAAATACCCACACTTATACTCAATACCCAAAATTTATTTATTTCCTACCCATATATACTTCCAAAATCAGCCCCCTCTCACCATAGTACAACATCACATCTTGGTCCCCTTATATTACCATTTATCCTTTGGTTAAACCCTAAAACCTCCATTCTTCCACCAAGTCAACCACTATTGAGATCCCCACCCATGGTAACCCTAAACCCACGAAATTATTCAGCCATAACCCTTCCCCATGATGTACTTTTTGTCCCCTTGGATGTCTTAGTTTGAAAACTAATCATTTCCCTTCAAGTAACTAATAGTTGTTCTACATCATTACCCTATAAAGAGAACCCACTTTCCCTTCATTTCTCACACACAAAACAAACATATTTTTCTCGTATCTCAGCCATATTCAAGAAGTATTCAAGCAAGGGTGAAGTCTTTACAAGGGTTTTATAAATCCAGAGTTTGGAAATAATAACAAGGGTTTATCAAGAAGAAATTAGGGTTTTCTAACTAGGGTTTTGGATTAGGGTTTGCTATTTGGGGTTTAATTGTGTGTTCACCATCTTCCTACACTCTTCTAAGGTCTTCATAAACCCTAATCTTTTCAAGTTATTCATTTTCCAAAAAATCATATTTTAACATACATGTTTGGATTGTTAATCACCACCAAGGTTTGTTTTGATGATTTTATAAAAAATTATGAGCATGAACAATAATCGTGATATTAATAAATGTAAATATGGTGATCATGAGTTTTAAAATGCAAGAGATCACACCCCCCTTTATATAAAGTTTTGAGTTAATTTATAGATTTAAGTTTATAAATCTCTTTGTATGTAAGCTTAATTATAAAGTATATGTCCTAAATTATATGGAGTAATTTACTTTGGACAAAAATGGAAGGACACAAACTTGAGGATCAAAAAATATGTAAGAATGTGGTATAAAGTAAATTAGAGGACTTGTACAAATTAATCAAGTTATAATTTACAAAACTAGTTATAAATTATATATATAAATACAAACTGTTTTGAGCCTACTGTTGGAATTCAAATTTTATAAAATTATGAACCTATTGATTTAAATAGTACTCTTCATGAGGATTCCGTGCATATAAAGAACTTGAAAAACCGAGCTATAACGAAGAAGTTATGAATTTTACGAGTTTACGATAATTAAATATATAAAAGTGTTTTTATAAAAATAGTTTTATAAAAACTGACACTTATTCGAAACTGAGAAAATTTTATAAATATTTTATTATGATAGAGCATCTCAATAGGAAACCGTGCATATAAAGAACTCTAAAAACGGAATTAAAACGAAGGAGTTACGGGTTTTGAAAGATTTAAGTTTATAAAAATAGTTTTATAAACAGATTTCAAATTTACTGTCTCAAATCAAATTTTTATAAAAACAGTGAGTATTTTATTTGAATAGATTATTTCGTCACGATTTCATACATATAAAGAACACGTGAAACGGAGTTAAAATGAGCAAGTTACGAGTTTTCAAAGATTTCGGATAAATAGAAATTACAAAAACTAATTAATTTTTATAAATAATTTTTTGTAATTTTTATAAAAATGTAACAATCTGATAGAAATTAAAAATATGGTTTACGAGTGTTTTCGAGTCCGTTTGGGCCTATATAAACTAAAGAAAATTGTCCGTATCATTTATATAATATTTTATATACGTTTTTAGCTTTTATAAATATTATTTTATATCAACATTAAGCTAATTATATAATTTCATTATTTAACAATACGATTTTAAGACATTATTTAAGAGCAAATACGGATAAAAACTATATTTATTGACTTTTTCAAGTTAAACAAAAAACTATGAGGTGTTGGGTGTAACTAATAACATGCATGTTTATTTATATTAAATACATTATACTTATATGACCTATAATTAATTAGGTGCATCCGGATCGATTGCGGACGATTACTTTTGTTGATTTGCGATAAACCACCATTTTCTCCAGCTAAGAGGTGAGTTTACAGCACCTCTTTCATCTAGTTTACATTTGCTTTTACAAATCTCGAAGGAGAATCTACATTCTCGTACACTTGTTTCTATATCCAATTACATCTTCGTACAGATACACTTTCTACAATACTTGTTACTATGGGGGGGGGGCACTACGTTGATTTCAGACTCATTTATATACTCAGGAATACATGAACGTTTACAAACTCATTACATGATTGATTACAAACTCATTTTCATATCTCACGGTGAGATACAATACTTGTTTTTACTTATGAACACAACAACTTTAATTTTACTCGAATGATTACGGATTAGCTTAAGTGGATTGAACTGTTAATTACTCCGAGGGGGGAAAAGCGGTGGGGGGAGTGTGGGTTTTGAGGTAGGAGGAGAGGGGTAGCAGTGGTGAGGATGGGGCTATTTCGGAATTGACAATCCCCGTTCGGGTGAGTAGCTCTTACTAGTTCGAGATCGAACTAATGAACTTATACCATGTCAGAGCATCGAACTTCATATACTGGAACTCTTACTGTGTCTTGAATAAAGTGGCATACTTTTAAGTCTACGCCTCAGTTTCATGAACTTAGAGTAATCGTAATCACTCCTTACAATACATACTTGAAACATTTTGTGATATTGTGCTCATTACAATACATACTTGAAACATTTTATGATATTGTTGTCATTACAATACATACTCGAAACATTTTGTGATATTGTGCTCAATTACAGAATAAAAACTCAAAACATTTTTGTGACATTGTTCTCATATACCATTAGCATACTCTTTAAACAATTACGTCCAGCAATTATACAAATCAATGATCTCAACACGCATGACATATAATTTAAGTGACTATCCTAAGGTCGAAACGTGGTCATACCTACTTACAAATATTTTTGATTCCAACATTTTAACAAACCATTTTGTGTGGTACGTGTTTACACGCATTTTAAAAACCAATCAATTTGATTTTTAAGCCATGCAAGTCTTGTATGGCGGGTTTTGTAAACATCAGTAAATTTGAATAAATAGGGTTTTTTGTATTTAACATTTACATTTCCGAAAAAATCTATGAACTCACCAACTTTATGTTGACGAATTTAAGCATTATTTTCTCAGATGAATTAGATGCTTGGCTTACTTGATGTGCATTGGAGTCTAAACAATACAATATTACTTTTCAAATGACACGTTTAGAGGTCGTTCTTTTAAGCTTGTGCAAAAGTACTCATGAAGTAACGCTCCCGGACAATATTCCCTGCGACCTAATTTGGGGGTGTTACATTTTCTGCCTATAAATACTGCACTATTCTCTGCAGAAAAACACACCTCTTAGCACGGATTTTTCAGATAACTTTCTCTCACTAAAATCGTCTTTCTCTTTCCAAATCTCTTGATCACTAACATAGTTTAATCTTGTTTCAAGTGATCCAATCTCATCTTCTATATTCTTCCTTCTTCTATCAAGTGCAAGAGAAGAACACTCGTATTCGGCAAGAAACGAAGTGTTATAGATTAGTGATTTCTCCTCTCTTCTTCTAAGATCCAAACCTCTATTTTCTTGATCTTGTGTTTGTGTGTAAAATCATATAGTGTATGATGTGTGCTTAAACACACATCATTTTAGCCTCGGAAAACACTATAAAATGGACTAATAACTATAAAATATGAGTAATTATATTGCAAATATGTTTGGTTTGTGTTATAATGTCTTGCATGTACAAAGGATTGAAAACAAAGCAAAAACGATAATTTTCGGGTGCGTTTTGACGATGTTTTCACGTTTATCGATATTTAAATGAACTCTTAAAAATTCCCCGAGCACTCCATTAGAAAGAGCACTAAATTATGAATCCGTCGGTACTTTCCTCATCTTTTGAACCTTCCTAAATCTTTTTATTTGAACTGATCAAATTCCTTTTTGATCTTTCTTATTAAATGAACCAGACCAGACTTAAAAGGGCTTAAATAATAAACTTTGCATTAATATATTAGAACTATGCCTCAGCTCAGATGGAAAAGGGGTAACCCTTTGCATCTTTGAGCTTGAGGTCGCTGGTTCGAATCCTGGGCTTGTACTGGGTTGAGGTATTTACCTCAATTGCCACGTGGCACCATTCAGTAGGTGACACGTGGCGACCTGACCCGATCCAGACCCGACCCGAATCTAGACCCGACCCAACACGATCCAGACCTGGTCAGCGTTGACTTGTTGACCGATAAACAGTCAACGGTCAACGTTGACCGTTGACTGCCACGTCAGATGACACGTCAGCAAGTGGGTCCCACTTGCTGACATGGCTGATGACGTGACTACCACGTTAGCAATGACATGGATGCCACGTAGACTGTTACGTGGCTGACGGCTGGCCAACCAGAGGCTGCCACGTGGCAGCGGCTCTGACACGTATACAAGGTTGCAGGTACTAGGTTCAGAAGTTGCAGGTACAAGGTTCAGAAATGGCAGGTCCGAGGTTCAGTGTGTACAAGGTGGCTAGCCAATCACAGGCTGCTACGTGGACAAAAAGACAAAAAGGGTCAGCTGTCAGAAGAGCGTGAAAATGAGGCAATGATTGGAGATAATGATTGGTTGTTGGATCCAAGGTTCTAGAAGGGATGCGTGGCATGCAGTGATTGGTTTAAAAATGGATTATGCAGCTGGCTATAAACGCGTCCGGAGGGCATCTTTGGAATTAATATGAAAAGGAGGGTTTTAACCATGCAAAATGATGAAAATACCCCTGAGCTCACATGGGTTATAAAAAGGCCACAGATCCAGCAGATTTGAGGTGGTAGATGTAGGATTATTTTCACAAATAGTATAGTTTTAGGAGTAGGAGTAGTGTAGTTTTAGCTTATTTGTAGTTAGGTTATTTTGTAAAAGCTTATAAAGCTTATTGGTTTTAGCTTATTGTACTTTTGGCTTATTATTATCAATGAAGATGTTGAAGGTTGGTGTCACTTAATGCTTAATTTCTTTCTCTTATCCTCTATTTTTCTTTTTTCTTTTTCTAGCTTATCTCCAAATAAGCTCTTGTTATCTTATTTTTGGATCCTATCTGTGGAGATCGTTTAAGCCCATCTAGGATCGTTTTACAGATAATATAAATATGCAGCGGAATATAAAGAACATTATATTATCAAACAAGGTTTTTATTCCATACGTTTTCACCTTGCCCCAATTCTATACCTTGGAGCTACTAACTAACTAACTATTAATCTAACTACTAACTAAACGTGTACACACACACGTTTTTCTAGACTCTCATTGGGAGAGTTCTATGTTTTCTGGATGCTTAAAACCTATAACCTGTATCTCTTTATATACTAGAGATATTAGGTTTTTACAAAGAGATAAACATAAATCTTTTAAACATTTAACTTGATATTCTGTTATCTTCTTTCTTCATAAGGAGATCTTCCATAATCTTTATCTTTTGATATCTTTGACTAAATCTTCCATAATTCTCCACCAGCTTGTAGAATTCCAATCTGCTAGATTTAGTCCTTATGTTTCATTCGTTTATTTATTTTGTCTCATCAAATCAAGAATCCCAACACTATCTTTTAAGCTTATATTCAAATAAGCTATTTCTATAGCTTATTTCAAATAAGTTTATTTAATATACTTGTTGGTTTTATTTTTCTTTTAAGCTTATTCATATAGCTTATTTTTGGTTTATTGAAATATTGCTTATTATTCGGATAAGTTTTTATAGCTTATTTGATTTAGCTTATTTCTTATATATTTTCAGTTTAAAGCTTTTCGAATAAGCTTATCTTAGCTTATTTCGATTGCTTATTTCTCAAGTTTGTCTTTTTATTATTTCTTTTAACTTAAAGTTTGTAGCTTTTTAGCTTGTTGTTTTAGATCCAATCCTTAATTATACCCGATTCCCGTTTACTTTTCGGAGTTGAACACCTAGGTTTCGGGTGGATTTAGATCTAAAAGTTTTCATTTTTATTAGCTTATTGTCTTTAGAATAATCTCTAGCTTATTAATATATATTGTTTATCATAACCTTGTTTGTTTTAATGTTGATAAAATCGATCCAACACTTAGGCGAGGAGCTTATGGGTCTTATAAGCTTATTTTACTACTAAAGTTTTAAGCTTTTTAAGATTTTACTTAGCTAATTAGTGAATAAAGCTCAAAACTTTACTAGCTAATTAGTTATTTAGAAACTAATCAAGTTATAAACTTTAGTGTTTAATCAAGTTTATAAGATCGGGTGGTTAATTCGTCTCTATTTTCTTCAAGCGAGTTCTACTTTCTTTTCTTTTTCACTCATTAGTTGTAATAGTTTATTAGCTAGCTTAAAAATGTTTATGCTTATTAATTTGATTATTGCTAGCTTATTTGATATGTTTAGTGAGTAGATTTATATATGCTTGTTAAGTGAGTAATAATCTGTAAATTAAGTGTGAAATTAAAAAGGGATTTGTTGATTAATAGTTTTCGGATTATTTAGATTTCTTATTTGAATATTTTGAAGGGCAAAATCCGGAAAAATAATCAAACGTCAAATCTAGTAATTAATACTAATATAAAATATCGTTTTCAAAATAAACTGACGTTGTGAGAAAATAATATTTTTACGGGTGCTAATTCGTCAATTAAAAACATTTTTCACACTTAAGAATCTTTTTGCCTCACTTGACAAGCATATTCATTTATTATATCTTTTAGATCTCTTAGCTTAATTTTGTTAGTTTAATTAATTAGTATAATTTTTAGTGATCTTAAAAATAGTATCGTTAATATTAAAATAGTTTAAAATCAAAAACCAATCAAAAGATAATCAAGAATCAAACGAAAAACAATAACGTAAATCTCAAATTCAATTCTCACCGTAGATACGACATCCGGAAGATAAATTATCACTTGTCCTCACGTGATTCTTACATCTTACGGGAGATACTTTTACTATTACTTCAACACGTTCTCACGAATGCTAATAAGTGTATAAATTCAATTGTGTTGATCGTGTGTTGGTTAGTATTTTTTTTTACCAGCAGAACAGTGTTGGTTAGTATTTTAGTCCTTAAAATACATTGGTGAAGTGGTAGATTGGTTCTAGCTAAGATTAGAACTCGACATTTAGCTTAGCGTCGGAAAACAATGTAAGCGACGTGTAAATGGTTTTCTCTGCCTAAAGGGAGCTTGTTGACATAGTGAAATCTCGAGTCGGATACTCGGGGGGTGGAGTAGGGCGAAGAAGAGCTTCGTAGCCGAACCACTATAAATCTCGGTGTTGTGGTTTGATTGTTCTATCTCTTACCTTTTATCTTTTACTTACTCTTATATTTATTGTTTGTATTGTGATTGTGTTGCAAGTAGTTAGATACATTAGTTGTTCATATCGTTGGTTGATCTTGCATATATTCGAATCTAGTGTTTTTATAAGCAAAGTTTTTAAAACCCCAATTAACCGGTAAACTATTCACCCCCCCCCCCTTTTCTAGTTTCCACAGCGTTGATACTAAAAGAAAATGAGTCGGCATACTATATACATTGTTTTGCTCACCAACTTCAGTTAGTGGTTGTGGCTGTTGCAAAAAACCATGACGGTGTTGGTAACTTTTTTGATATTTTATCTACTGTTACATATGTGGTTTGTGGTTCAAAACTGAACTTCAACGTGTAGCAAATGCTTTTACACAAACTCATCCACCACCACCTTCACCATCAACAACCATAATTCACCCCACCACAAATGATCAAGTCACATTTCATTCCAGTTTTTACCATTGTTGTATGCACACCCATTCAAAAGTTAAGATATGACATCCATCGACTTGAGTCCATCCTCACTCAAGGTCATGCTCCACCAAACCATGTCTCACCAACCTCCACTTTCTCACCCTATAATGATTAAACATTCTCATATGTTTAATTTATCTAAAAAATCGACAACTCATAGAAGGATCAACCTATTTTGGAAGCTGTTTCATTAGTGAAAGGAACCATAAGAGTATTGAAGCAGACCAGGTTTTCCTTCACTCATGAAGAATGTAATTTTATTTTGTGAATTACATGGTATTGACAAAGAAATAAAATTACCAACCAACATCATTTTGAGGTTGATATTTTCAATACGGTTTTGGATATGCAAATTCAAAGAGTTTTATGATCATTTTAGTGAGTTAAGCACTGAATTACTAGAAAATATGGCGGCGTTGAGTCCACATAATTCATTCACTGACTTCAACGTATCAAAGTTGGTTAAACTTAGTGAGATGTATCCACATGATTTTACTTATATGGAGATGTTACGTCTTCCTACTATCTTGCTGTTTATTATCAGATTATGAGTAACAGATAAAGATTTTGCTGATCATTAGGTGCATAACTTTTTTTACCAATATAAAAGAAATAAAATATTTCAAAGAGTTTGGCCTTATAACATATTTCAAAAAGGGGGTGATCATCAGGTCCGTCCAGCCTTAATGGATCAGTCCATTTTCTTCAAGCGGGTTCTACTTTCTTTTCTTTTTCACTCATTAGTTGTAATAGTTTATTAGCTAGCTTAAAAATGTTTATGCTTATTAATTTGATTATTGCTAGCTTATTTGATATGTTTAGTGAGTATATTTATATATGCTTGTTAAGTGAGTAGTAATCTGTAAATTAAGTGTGAAATTAAAAAGGGATTTGTTGATTAATAGTTTTCGGATTATTTAGATTTCTTATTTGAATATTTTGAAGGGCAAAATCCGGAAAAATAATCAAACGTCAAATCTAGTAATTAATACCAATATAAAATATCGTTTTCAAAATAAACCAACGTTGTGAGAAAATAATATTTTTACGGGTGCTAATTCGTCAATTAAAAACATTTTTCACACTTAAGAATCTTTTTGCCTCACTTGACAAGCATATTCGTTTATTATATCTTTTAGATCTCTTAGCTTAATTTTGTTAGTTTAATTAATTAGTATAATTTTTAGTGATCTTAAAAATAGTATCTTTAATATTAAAATAGTTTAAAATCAAAAACCAATCAAAAGATAATCAAGAATCAAACGAAAAACAATAACGTAAATCTCAAATTCAATTCTCACCGTGGATACGACATCCAGAAGATAAATTATCACTTGTTCTCACGTGATTCTTACATCTTACGGGAGATACTTTTACTATTACTTCGACACGTTCTCACGAACGCTAATCAGTGTATAAATCCGATTGTGTTGATCGTGTGTTGGTTAGTATTTTTTTTACCAGCGGAACAGTGTTGGTTAGTATTTTAGTCCTTAAAATACATTGTGAAGTGGTAGATTGGTTCTAGCTAAGATTAGGACTCGACATTTAGCTTAGTGTCGGAAAACAACGTAAGCGACGTGTAAACGGTTTTCTCTGCCTAAAGGGAGCTTGTTGACATAGTGAAATCTTGACTCAGATACTCGGGGGTGGAGTAGGGCGAAGAAGAGCTTCGTAGCCGAACCACTATAAATCTCGGTGTTGTGGTTTGATTGTTCTATCTCTTACCTTTTATCTTTTACTTACTCTTATATTTATTGTTTGTATTGTGATTGTGTTGCAAGTAGTTAGATACATTAGTTGTTCATATTATTGGTTGATCTTGCATATATTCGAATCTAGTGTTTTTATAAGCAAAGTTTTTTAAAACGCCAATTAACCGGTAAACTATTCAACCCCCCTTCTAGTTTCCACAATTGATATCAGGAGCCAAGGTCACTCAAGATTTTAAAATATATTGTATTTTAAAGCTTGGATCGATCTATGGATTCCGACAAATATCTAGAAGGGCAATCTATGCAAAGACCACCAGTTTTATTTATTGGAAAAATAGATTCGAAACGTATGTAAAATCAAAAGATCTTGATCTTTGGCATGTTATTACCAACGGTGATTTTCAACCTATTGAACAAAATCCGAAAACCAAATTAGATGAGGTTGTCCCTTTTGAAAAACAAAGTGATGATCTTAAGAAAAGGCTTGCAAAAATAACGAAGCCAAAATGGTTATTTACAAGGCTTTGCCAAGATAACAATATGAAACACGCACACAGCACTCAACCCAAACCTCCCACACAAAAACTACAACCAAGTAACTCAAAACAAATATAGCCACGAACACCTCCACAAAAACACAGACACCCTAATGAATATACTCACACAACACCTATCACTAACACTAAACAACCAAAGAAACACCAGACCCAATCAACATTCAACCACAAACAAAATACAAACTCACAACTAACACAAAGATAAAACACTAACCAAACGAACACGCACTACACCAAACAATAGCACACCAACACAAAACCCAACACACCTCAACTAAAACACCCCCACCTAGCAAAAAACACTACCAACCACCCACTAACTAAATTATCACCACAAAAGAACCATACACTTACAGCAAATATCAACACCACACAATGAAACGTCACATCACACCCACCAGATCAAAAACAACCCACCCAGAAACAAAAACACACTCCAAACACCCAATACTAAAGACAACAGGGAAAAATCACCCCAGCCAAAAACCCAGACATACTGCACACTCACACCCCTCTATGGGGGGGGGGGAACGGACCACACATCACAATCTCCACTAAAACTACCTACACACATCACACCCAAAACACTTCAAAAGAAACACCATAACAACCATCTCACACAAAAACACAAAAAAACCACCACAAACATTCTCAGCCCCTACGAACAAAAAAAAAAAAAAAAACCCAAAACCACTAACAACCAACCAAAAAAACCACCACACAACACCCCACCAAAACACTTCCAAACACAACCCCAACCACGTACCAACCACCCACCAATAAACACTCCCTTCAACCATGCACAACCACAACACACACCACAAAAACCTAACAACTAAAGAACAAAAAACACAAGCCATCAGCAACACTCTAACCCCAACCAATACAGCAAAACAAAAAACCACAAGAACTCACAAAAACTAACCAACACAAAACCCCACAAAAACCAACACCAAACAAACAAAACCAACACCCACACCAAACCTACTGCCCACCAAAAACAAACCAAGCACACAGAACAAACATAACGAATACATACCCCACCCTTTTTTTTAAAAACAAAACCTAAAATTCCACAACCCACTACAAACACAAAAACCCAACATACCAAAAAAAAAACACAAACAAACCAAACTAACAAACCAAACCCACCGACATCCACACCTCACTAAACAAACAAACACAGCAACCCCGAACCTTATCACCAAGCACAACCCCAACCCTTTACAAAACCGATACTCACACAAAACCAATACCACAAATACTACACATCCCCCGCACTTCAGCAGCATCAATCCCCAACCAACAAAACAAAAGACAACACAAACAACACAAAACAACCAACCTCACACAACCCACATCCAAAAATGATACACATCACCAACCAACCACTGACAACACAACCAGATCACAACAATCAACCTCCACACACACACAACGAACTACTACCAAACAAACCCCAAATACACCACAAAACCCAATACAAAACTCAAACACAAACACCTACAACAACACCCACCCCTACACACACAAGCTGAACACACAACCACCAACAACCGCATACCCTACACAAGAAACTATCACACATCACACAAAAAAAACATAAACCCCCCAAAAACACCACCCAAAATCTTCACCCACTCACACAAAGCCAAGACACGACAGACCCAGAAGCAAACAAACAATCACACTACTATCCACAACATACCTACCAACACACAAAACCAAACACCACCAACTTAAAACATCAACCAACCAAACAACATATAACTCCCACAATTCAGACCGCAGGGGGGAGCGAGGCAACACCACAACTCTCCTCAAATAACCACAATAACCTCAACCCTACACCAACAGACTCAACTCAAACTCCACAACCCAAAAAACAACAACAAATACAACACAAAACAAACACAGACCACCAAAATCTCACCCACACCAACACGCGCAAACAAAACAAACTAAGCCCCCACACCACACACTTCACCCCTCAAAACCCCAAAACAAAAAAAAATCAGTAAACCCCAAACACTATCTACACCAAACCTCACATCCAACCCACCACAAACCCAACAAACAAACAAACCCACAAAACTACTGAATACACCATACACCCATTGACAAAAACAACAACTTAAGATAGGAAAAAAACAACCACACCAAACTTTCCCAACTAATACACTTCAAACCTTGCGTGCGGCAAACCACCCAACCACAAACCAAACCATCACCCCACAATCACCACAAACCACAGCGCGAGCCCCAAAAAAAAGACTCAACCCAATCACAACCAAACCAGACGCCACTAACCAAACACTTACTTGACGAACACTCCAAACTTTAAAAACCAAACAACCCACACCACAAAACAAACAACATCAACACACACACATGCCCACACACTAAACACTACACCTAGACACACCAACACATCCCCCACATCCAACAAAAACAGTCGCACAAGCTCCAAAAAACAACAAAACTAACGAATCACCTACCATACAAACCTAACACGAAACCACGAACACAAACATCAACATTACACAACCGCGCGCGCGCGCATAAATCAACCACCACGCACAACATCAACAACAAAACACTTCCACAAAACAAACACCATCCACAATCCAAAACACAACTTACACCAATAAACTTCAAATTGGCCTAAACCAGCACACCAAATCGACAAAGCACAAGAACTCCACACCACCAATCACCTCCAACAAACACAAAAACAATCTAACCTACTCCACACCACGTAACGCACACTCACAATAACCCCTGCGTAACACGTTCACCACCAAACACCAACAACAACCAAAACACACCGCACAAAAAAACCACCAACAAAAAAATGCCACAACACCCAAAACACACAAAGACACCAACTCACAAACACAACCAAAAAACCAACACACTTACTCAAAAAAAACACACAACAACGCGCGCAACCAAAATACAACCAACAAAACACACCAACACACCTAAACCCAACCAACCCCACAAGCGCGCGCACAAAACAAACCAAACCCATCCACCTCACAAAACCATCCAACTCCACCCCCACCCAACACTAAATACACAACTTTAACACTACACACCCACACAACAACACTAACACCCTCCAAAACCCCACACAGTCAATCAACAACAATACCCAACCCGATACACAAACACCACATAACACTTTTAACAACACACCCACCAACACAATAAAACAACACCAGAACCTTATACCTTACAACAAACCACAACCGATACAAACTGACGAGAACATACACCTGCCATCAAGACCCACCACACAACAAGCCAACACACTACAAAACACCAAAACCACATAATATAAAACTTCACAACCAAACATACAAAAAAACCACAATAATCAAAACCCCAACGACAACCACACACTTTCCACAACTAACAAACACCTAACAACACAACCTCAACACTACCAACAGCTCAAACGCGCACACCACAAACAACCAAATAAATAAAACGCAGCAACATAAACACGCTCACCGTACTCCACGAAAACACACTACCCAACTCCACCAACCAACACACTAACACAACCACTACTCACACCACTCACACAAGAACAAACACACACCCACCCTCAACCTAACAAACACTCAAAACAAACATCAAACACCAAACACAACAACCCAAACAAAACCACAGACAAGAACACAAAAAGGACAACTAAATAAAACACACACAAAACACACAACAACCCAAACCAACAAAACCTCACAAAACTATAACACAAACTAAACCTAAATCACACGCAAAGCAACCACAATAAACAACCACACAACCCCAACTCAAACAACCAAACCCACCAAAAACACACCACGCGCGACAACATAAAAGCTAACCTACGCAACAAGCACCTAAAAACACTCCCTAAACACAACTAAACATCGAACAAACATAACCACCTACCCCAACACTCTCCACACAAAACACACACGCTAGCGCGAGCAACATACCAACACAAAAATTAACACTTCAACACTAACCACCGGAGAACTAACGCGCGAGCGAGAAACACCTGTCACCTACACCACAACCCCGCCCTAAAAAAAATCCAATTGCCGCACCAACATCAACAACCGCGCGAGCGCGCTAGTGCAAACCAACAACACTCATAAAAAACAAAAAACCTCGCATATCAAAAACAACCACAAAACCTTTTCCGCACTAAAACCTATCACGACACCCCCACTCAACGACCACAACTTACTTAACGGATCTGCCCCCAAAACACAACATACTAACTACAAACGCCTCCACCTCCACGATCTTTATCCAAACCACTCAATCTCTAACTCAACCACACTTCTCCTCCACAACTTTTACTACACACACTTACATCAAACCACTTCAAATACATCACAATTCTCAAACAACCACACAAATCAAATAACCCTAACAAACCCACACAAAAACAAATCTCCATTCACCAACGCCCCATTTCTACCAACAAACACACTAACCAACTAAGCTCACAATCCCACAACACTTACACACGCTTTGCCGGACTACACAAACACTCAGTTACCAATCATGACCCACCAAGTGCGAAGCAAGTGCGCGGAAAGCCCCGTAATCTCTCTCTAACCCACGGCAAACGACAGAAAATCCACACACCACATCTATCTCTATAGACACACGCGCTCGACCAAAAATCAGCACCAAACTAAAAAGCACAAAACAAAAACAATACCAATACACTACAACAAAAATACAGAGCACACCATGAAACCTTATCCAAAACCTCCAAACAATACAAAAAAAAAAATAAACTAAACATACCCAACCAAACAAAAAATCACAAAACACACACAAACACTTCACACAAATAAACCAAACCCTATCAATCAACCTTTTCTGCTCCCCCACTCCTACCCGCACTCCTAACAACACCAAAAAACACCAAAACACAATCTCAGCACCCTAACAAGAGCAACTCATAACACGACTCTCAACCAGCAATCACAACACTAGCCAACACCAACCAAAAACACCACACCTCAAAACACACCAAAAAAAAAGCACTAGCCACAACCACCAACAACGGAACATCACCAACCGAATCAAAGAAGCACGCATAAAACTACACCCAAAAACCAACAAAGCAAAAACAAAACAAAGAGACTCCTCCACACACACCCTCAACCACAGGTTAAAAAACCACCCCCCACAAACCACACCTCGACACCATGCCACACACCATACCACACAACAATAACCGCACCACCAAATCCATACATAACCCTAGCAAAATCATCTTAAACAACACGCACCTCAACATAACCCCCAAAACACAAAACTCAAAAAACAAACAAACAAATACAATAAAAACACACAAAACAGAACCAAACACAAAATCAATGGAAACCTAAATCAAACAAAACTCAGGAATACTCAAACCAGCCACACCTCAAAAAACACCCAAATGACCCCACACACACAAAATAACATACACAACACACACCACACACACCAACAATACACGCCACAAAATACAACTACCAACCTACACCACTCAAAACCCTCCCACGCAAAACCTCAACACAACCCAAATCACAAACCCACCACAAAACTCCAACCATACACCAACACACCAATCTCCCACCACCCCACACAAAACGCCAACAAAAACTCCCACAAGAAACACAAACAAGCAACACGCACACCAACACCTACCAAAAACAAATTCACTGACCAGACACAACTAACACAACAAACCACTCCCATCGCAAAACAACAAACTACCGCACTCACAAAAAAACTATCATAAACAACACCATCAAAAACCAACATCACAAACAAAAAAAAAACTCAAAGCCAACAACGCCAACGTAACACCACTACCCACACAAAAAATACCACATAACAAAACAACCACATTCACAAAAACACACACTAAAACCATCCACACTACCACAAAATCGCACAAGCAAACACACCCTCGACAAAGAAACAGACACAACCTCAACAACCCCACACCTAAACCCCCTAACCACCCCCCACAAAACAACGCACACACCTACACAACAAATCACAACGAAACAAACAACACCAACAACTTTGCTTTACACAAGTCTCAACAAAAAAGAACCAACAACCACACAAACACAAACAGGTCAAACTTTTACCACACCAAACAACACAAGTCAACACACACCACAATTAACACTTCAAAAACCCCCCAAATAGACAATCACAAAAACGACTAGCAAGAAACCTCACGAACCACAGCCCAGCAACACCACACAAACCAATTCAAAAAACTAACTAAACATTCACTAAATCCCTTAGCTACCAACAACCTTAAAAAACTACCAAAACAATATAACAAAAATTCAAACAAACTCCATCAACCACAACAACAAAAAACAACTAACAACTACCAACAAATGCACCACGCGTCAACCCCCAAAAACAAAAACACCGAAACAACAACAACCACCAACAACAACAACACCAAATCTTAAGCACCACGCAACACAACACCAAGAAACAACGCACCCAAACACACCAAACCTTAATCTAACCACTCCCAAATTAACACAAACCAACCACAAAACAGGACCCACAATAAAAAACAATAACCCCACCAATCACAACAACAAACACAAACAACAACCCCTCAAAACAAAGAACTTCCCAAACCACAAAAACACCACCCAGACACACAAACACCCACACCTCATCAACACTATATATCACACGACCAACCACGCAACAACAAACACAAGCCCCTCCCAACCAACACAACATATACAATCTACACCTACCCCCAAAACCAAAACCAAGCACCAACACCAGCATATTCACAAATCACCAAACAACCCCCAACGACTCTTCACCCACCCCAGCAACTTTTACTACCCACACCACAACCACAACTAGCAAAAAATACTCCCAAAAACACAAAACAGAAAAAACACCAAAACAGAAAACACAACCACCCAAACCAACCAAACAACACACGCCACCACACTACCACGTAACAACCCCAGAAATACGAATCAAAAACCCCCCACCCAAACAAATAAAAAACCAACAACCCCATACACAACTTTCACCCAAACACACAGACGCTACACCAACCCTGCACAAAAAACAAAAACAACACCAACACAGACCAAAAAACACAAAAAGCAAACCCCACCCCACAACCAACAGACACCACAACCACACAAAATAAACCACCAACACAAAAAAACACAACCACTAAGACAAACCTACCCCCCCTAACCAAAAAAAACTTGCTACACACCAACAAAACTAGCACAACACCAAAAAATTCCACAATACACCAACAGCAAACAACATCAACACCAAAACCTTAAACAATCAATCTTAGAAGAACGCACCCACTTAGTAACTCCAGCACGCACCACCTATCACCCCTTTATCAAAACTTCAACAAACAACTACTACCACAACCACACAAAAGAAACATCCACCGGGGGGGAGGGGGGCCCCCCATAAAACCAACTCCAATATAAACTAAAAAAAAAAACCACTTCCAGGCGTCAATCAATAAACAGAAAAAAAAATACCTCCCAATCACAACACAAAAACAAACAAACATACACAACATACAACCACAAACCCTACACAACACATCACCCAAACCCAAAGTAGAGCGCACCACACAACACCACCCACAACAACTACACCTACATCAACACAACCCTACTTCACAAAACCTCAATCAAACCCACTCACTTTACACATCCCCAACCGACCCACAATCAAAAAACAACCCACATTATAAACAACCCACCACCACACACTCCACAAAAACCCACGCATACACCACACACCTAGCGCACACCCAACCACACACACAAAGGACACACTCAAACACACCCAACAAGCACTAACCAACCTACCACACGCAACAACCAAAACCACACCCCGACACCAACCCCAAAAACACACGCCGAAAACAAAAAAAAACAACCACATCCACAAAAACAAACACGACCTAAAACAGCGACAAATTCTCTACCACAGATAATTGACACCAACAACCACCACTCAACCCTCACCAAAAAACACCCACAGCTCGCACGCCACGAACAACCGCGCGACAACCAACTCAACTTAACAACCAAAAAAACCCGCAAATACCACCAACAAAGTCCCCCACAACAAACACCACCTCCACACCATAACCCCCCACCATTCGAACTTAATCAAACTACAAAACTTTCCCCCGACCAAACCCAGCGCGTAAAAAACCACAAACAATAGACTCTAAAGCAACCTTACCCCCTACAACTCAAAACAACACACAATAAACCACTTCCAAAAAAAAACAACCTACAAAACGAACAAAAGCTCAACCACAGAACCAAAGAACACAGCACCAAAACCACAAACAACGACCACACACACCACAACTGGCGCCCCAAAAAAAAAACAACACAACCCGCATTGTTTTGCTCACCAACTTCAGTTAGTGGTTGTGGCTGTTGCAAAAAACCATGACGGTGTTGGTAACTTTTTTGATATTTTATCTACTGTTACATATGTGGTTTGTGGTTCTTGTAAACGGAAAGATATAATGCGAGAAAGTCACAAGAAAGACTAGAAAAAGAAATTGCTATAGGAGAAATTGAAACAGAGAAAGGGAAAAACCAAGAGGTTACTCTCGTACGAGTTGGAGATACACGATGGGGTTCTCATCATGGAACCATAACGAGTTTGATAAAGTTGTTTCCAGAAGTTCTTAAGGTCCTTCACTTTGTTAAAGAAGATGGTAATACTTTGGTTAATCGAGAAACAACATCCGACCTTATAACATATTTCAAAACATTAGATTTTGTGTTTTACTTGTACTTGTTACATATCTTGGGGATCACTGATGTATTGTCACGTCATTTTCAAAAGAAGGATCAACCTATTTTGGAAGCTGTTTCATTGGTGAAAGGAACCATAAGAGCATTGAAGCAGACCAGGTTTTCCTTCACTCTTGAAGAATGTAATTTTATTTTGTGAATTACATGGTATTGAGATGGTGAATATGGTCGAGTCTCATTCAAAAAGCCGAAGAAATAAAATTACCAACCAACTTCATTTTGAGGTTGATATTTTCAATACGGTTTTAGATATGCAAATTCAAAGAGTTTAATGATCATTTTAGTGAGTTAAGCACTGAATTACTAGAAAATATGGCGGCGTTGAGTCCTCACAATTCATTCACTGACTTCAACGTATCGAAGTTGGTTAAACTTAGTGAGATGTATCCACACGATTTTACTTATATGGAGATGTTACGTCTTCCTACTATCTTGCTGTTTATTATCAGATTATGAGTAACAGATAAAGATTTTGCTGATCATTAGGTGCATAATTTTTTTTACGAATATAAAAGAAATAAAATATTTCAAAGAGTTTGGCCTTATAACATATTTCAAAGAGTTTGGTGATCATTAGGATATGTGGTTTGTGGTTCTTGTAAACGGAAAGATATAATGCGAGAAAGTCACAAGAAAGACTAGAAAAAGAAATTGCTATAGGAGAAATTGAAACAGAGAAAGGGAAAAACCAAGAGGTTACTCTCGTACGAGTTGGAGATACACGATGGGGTTCTCATCATGGAACCATAACGAGTTTGATAAAGTTGTTTCCAGAAGTTCTTAAGGTCCTTCACTTTGTTAAAGAAGATGGTAATACTTTGGTTAATCGAGAAACAACATCCGACCTTATAACATATTTCAAAACATTAGATTTTGTGTTTTACTTGTACTTGTTACATATCTTGGGGATCACTAATGTATTGTCATGTCATTTTCAAAAGAAGGATCAACCTATTTTGGAAGTTGTTTCATTGGTGAAAGGAACCATAAGAGCATTGAAGCAGACCCGGTTTTCCTTCACTCTTGAAGAATGTAATTTTATTTTGTGAATTACATGGTATTGAGATGGTGAATATGGTCGAGTCTCATTCAAAAAGCCAAAGAAATAAAATTACCAACCAACATCATTTTGAGGTTGATATTTTCAATACGGTTTTGGATATGCAAATTCAAAGAGTTTAATGATCATTTTAGTGAGTTAAGCACTGAATTACTAGAAAATATTGCAGCGTTGAGTCCACACAATTCATTCATTGACTTCAACGTATCGAAGTTGGTTAAACTTAGTGAGATGTATCCACATGATTTTACTTATATGGAGATGTTACGTCTTCCTACTATCTTGCTGTTTATTATCAGATTATGAGTAACAGATAAAGATTTTGCTGATCATTAGGTGCATAATTGTTTTTACGAATATAAAAGAAATAAAATATTTCAAAGAGTTTGGCCTTATAACATATTTCAAAGAGTTTGGTGATCATCAGGTCCGTCCAGCCTTAATGGATCAGTCCTAATAAGAAATGGGCAGTTGTAATTAACTTGTTTGAGGTAGGGGTGAGCAAAAAAACCGAAAAAACCGAAAAAACTGAAAACCGAACCGAAACCAAACCGAAAACAACTGAACCGAACTAATAACCGAACCGAATTTGCCAAAACCAAACCGAACTACGAATTCGGTTCTCGGGTTGGATATGGGTTTGACAGTCTAAACCGAAAACCGTATTCATATAAATATATATATATTTTTTATATATTTATATATATAAAAAGATTAATAAAATTTTATATGTAAAAAAATTAATATTTATATTTATATATATAAAAAGATCAATAAAATTTTATCCTAATATTGAAAACCACTTTTTATGTTTGAAATAATTTTTTTGCTAAATATATTTGTATATTTTTCTTTCTTTTTTTTAATAAATTGTGTAATTCGGGTAAACCCGAAAACCGAACCGAACCGAACTAGGATTCAACCGAACCGAACCGAAAACCGAATTTGAATTCGGTTTGGGTCAGTATATGGGTTGACCTTAAAAAAAACTTTTAACCGAACTAACCGAACCGAACAAACAGAATAACCCGATAACCGAACCGATCAACACACCTAGTTTGAGGTCCTATATGTCAAGTCGAGTCTACAAATTAGAAGTGTGCACAGTTTGGTTTGGGTCGGTTTTTGGCTAAAACCAAAACCAAACAGAAATATTTGGTTTTTATAAAACCAAAAACCGAAACCGCTCGGTTTTTGGCGGTTCGGTTTTTTCGGTTTCTCGGTTTTTGCGGTTCGGTTTTTTGGTTTTTTCGGTTTCAAACCGTTTAAATTTGGTTTTTGCTGATTTATATTAATAAACTTGTTTCCGAGCGAACTTTTTACCGTAGAAAAATGTTTTTTTTTCAATATGAGCCTAATAATGTTTACTCAAATTTCAACAATTATACACATATAAATGAGGCACATCACACAAAAATAGGGCAAGTGAAAATACAACATAGTATAATCAATGTAGTATTTTGTAATATATAAATTGTCCAACAAGTAAACACCCGTACAAAATACAAACATATATATAAACATTACAATTAAAATAGATTATATATTATAATTATAAATTCATCAATAAAATAAAATATGATTTAAAAAATTAAAGAATTATAATATTTATTTATGTAATGAATAAAAATAATTTTAAACTATTATCATATAAAACTGGTTCGGTTCGGTTTGGTTTTTAGACGAAAACCGAAACCAAGAGATAATAGTGGGGCATGATCGATCGATTATATGTTCATGATGATAGATTCAGATCTGATGTGTTTGTGTGTGTTTGTGTGTGTGTTTGTTTGTGTGTCGGTATATATAATGTAGGGAGAATTACATATATATCTTTTCAAAGCTTAATAATTACAAATCTTTTATTTAGTAAAGGAAAACGTTAAGTGGGGTATTCGTATTTCAAAAAAATTAAATCATACCTTATTAAGAAATTATTACTCGTAGATTATTTTTATTATTTTTTCTTAATTTTTTTTAATTAGAAAGCAAAATATTTTAAAAATTGGCAAAAAAAATCACCACACGTTTTTGTACAGTGAAAAAAAGAAAATTAAACATAAAAGTATAAGTGTCAAAAACATAAAGAAAAAGACTTAAAAAAGAAGGGAGTAACTTTATAAAGATTAGTGTCTAATGTGAAAAAGAAAAAACTTTCCAGCCTATTTTGTAAATAAAAATTAATAGTAGTAACAAATAGTGTTGTGATGTGAGACAAAAACTTACAATCCTTATCTGCATCCAAATATAGATTTTGATAATTACATCCCAAGTCCACTGAATTTTAATAGTTTATCAAAAACCTTACATTGCTTAGTTCCTTCATAACACAAATTCTTAAAATCAATTTTGGTACACCCATCTCCACAGTTGATCGTGTTATATGTGATAACTTAATTTAACAAGCACGGTATGATTTTTATTTTCCATTATCAAAGTTACTTCTTCATTTCGATTGACTTAATCTGCTAATTCGATTTGCTTAGTGTTGATGTAGGTTCCCGAAATTCACACAAACATGTATAGATCTAAAGAGATCTAGAGAGAGAAAGTTAGAGAGAGAGAATAGTTGAGAGAGAAAAAGAAAACA
>BQNB010016588.1:12622-71391 GCA_026074375.1 Tanacetum coccineum | reverse complement strand
ACACCAAACTTACAGGGACGAAATTTGCAATATCCTAATTTTTTAGTAGGGTAAATTTTAAAGTCAAATGACACTTACCCAAGTAAAAGTCTACCCAATAAAGTATCACTGTTGGTCTCAATCCTTAAAGGCATTGAATTTGTATTATTTTAGACACTACTCCAATTACCTTGTAAAATTTAGACTTATCAAAACAATATTACTTCAACATTTGAATGTATACAATGCTGAATAAAATTCACCATAGTAGTTCATAAGTAGTTATTCACATACAAACAACATTATTTAAATGGACATAAGATGCATAAGCAAAATATTAGATGATTAAACAAAAACTGTTTGATGAACAACCATCTAATGTATGATCAAACAAACCTTAAAGGTAACAAATTCATTGTTGGATAAATTACCACCGTTAAACACAAACAAACATGTTACTTTAAAAATGTCTATTGTTAATTTGAAACAACAATCCCTCTTGTTCAAACCATCTTTTTTCCCATTTCTGTCTTCATCTGCACCTATTGCATCTTTTGGTTTTCTTGTTCCAAAGGTTTTGGTACCAATACCAGCCCATGTATGAGCTGTTGCAAGGCCTAGTATGCAATTCCTTATTGGAAACAGGGTTTTAGTAAGAAATGGTTTTGTTTGAACCTTTTGGGTTACATCATTATGAGGTGTAACCATTTCTGGCTTGGAGGTGGAACTTTTTGATTTAGATGCAACTTCAAATTGTGTAATGTCCTCATCGGCTGTATCATCTGAAGAAGGTGTTTCTATAAACAAAAATGTTTAGTTAACAAACTATTTCTAAATAGATTTCTAGAGACACGTTAACTAAAGGTCTAATTTTAGGGGCGATAACAGAACAATTACTAATACTTCATCAATAAATCAAGCTATTAATTCCACAAGATACATCAGACTAACTATTACTTTTGTTCGGTTTGTTTTCCTTTCTTTCAAGCATCTTCTTATTTTTTAGGTCGACAAAGACCATTTCTAGATTCTCTATCCTGTCTTCTAGGTTATCCATCATGTCGTTCATATCTATGGCGCCATTGCTATCTATAAAGATTAATAAAACTAAAATCAACAATAGACCCTCTCAAAAGAACAACGCATAAACGAGACAATTAAACATGGGTATACCAACAATCGGCCAGACATGAGAGTTGTTCCACTATCACCAGTTGCATCCATTTGCAAAGATTTACGGTTATTAGGTATAATCAAGCAATTTGATTTTAGTATTTTGTTTATAATTAAGGTTTCTGTTTATGTGTGTTACACGAACAAGCGATGGTTTTTGTTTAATTTTTTTATGTCAGTGTTTATTTCAAACAATTGTATCCTGCAATCGCGCCCAATTGAAAGTTGTACCCCGTCAATAGGTTAGTATTATTTATTGCATTAGTAGTCTCTGAACGTATAGATTTATTTTTGAAGTTTGGTCATGAACTGCTTGTTCACACATGTCAATATCCTGCATTTTTTCCATTTGTTAATTTACACCGTTGGTACCTTATAAACACCCTTAAATGGGGGTGTTTGGTTTATGATAAGATAACGCGCTTGATCCCTCACATACATTTAACAATCAATTCCACGGTTGGTAAGTCAACAAATAGAAAGTTTCTCATTTATTCAAGATTTCAAGAAATTTGATAATCTTAACTACAACTTTGGTCCCTTTTAGTTTGCCGGGTTATTTTCCTGCCTTTATAAGTAAACCTTGTAAGTATCACCGAAATAAATCATCCCATCCATTTCATTTACATATCAAAAGGTAGAGTTTACTATCATCTATAATTTTATAAAATGGTTGAACATGATGATGAAATCAAGGTATTGGGGGAAATTAACCTTGAATTACAGTCTGGTCTTATTAATTTACACCGTTGGTCCCTTATAAACACCTTAAATGGGGGTGTTTAGTTTATGATAACATAACACGCTTAATCCCTCACATACATTTAACAATCAATTCCATGGTTGGTACCTCAACAGATAGAAAGTTTCGCATTTATTCAAGATTTTAACAAATTTGATAATCTTAACTACAAGTTTCGTCCTTTTTAGTTTGTCGGGTAAATTTTCCCGCCTCTATAAGTAAACCTTGCAAGTATCACCAAAACAAATCACCCTATCCATTTCATTTACATATCAAAAGGTACAGTTCAGTATCATCTATAAGTTTTTAAAATGGTTGAACGTGATGATGAAATCAAGGTATTAGGGGAAATTAACCTTGAGTTACAGTCTGGTACTCACAAAGTGATAGAGAAGCTAAGCCAAGAAAAAGTTAGTCAAGAAGAGGCTCTTGAAAAGTTTAAATGGAAGGTTGAACGTAATCATGAAATCAAGGTATTGGGAGAAGTTAACGTGGAGTTAGAGTCTGGCACTAAGAAACTGAGAGAGAAGCTTAGCCAGGAAGAAGATAGTGAAGAAGAGGATCTTGAAGAGTTTAATTTGACACTAGATAACATCTTAGAGAAGCTAAGCCAGGAAAAAGATAGTCCAGATGACTTTTATGGTTTTATGTATGACACGAATGATGATGCTAGTATAAGTGGAAAGTCAGGTGATTTTTTAATTGGGATTAGCCTGAGAAGGATTCACCAGGTACTGAAGTTGTTTAGCAAGATGATCTTTTACATGAAAATGAAGACTTCTTTGTTGGGTTAGACCAACCAATTCATGTTGTGGTTGTTCAAAACACTGTTCATGAAGAGGTTGCTGAAGAGGTCATTGAAATAGCTAATGATTAAGCTGAATCATATCATCTGATCAAGAAGTGACTGATGAATGTTTGGATGATGAACAGGTTGAAGAAAGAAGACCAATCAAGAGGATTATAGTAATCCAAGAAGAGATGGTCAAGGATGAAAATCCAAAGAAAGGCTGATAAAGACCCATTGGTATTTGGTAGTTAAAATTTTGCTAAGTTTTATGATGTAATAGTTAAGTGACTTGTAAACTTTCGGAATGGTTATGAAAGATACAAGTTAGGCAATTTTTGACAGCTTATGCATTGTGATCACGCGTATTCAAATAATTTGACTTCTAATGGTCAAACAGGGTATTTTATGTACTTGTGGGAATGAATCGACCAGACACCCAAACAAGTGTCAACAACATTGTGAAATCAAAACACAAACAAGATACAGAATTACTAACATGTATTCACTACCGACATTGTGATCACGCATATTCAAATAATTTGACTTCCAATTGTTAAACATGGTATTTTATGTACTTGTGGGAATGAATAGATCAAATACCCAAACAAGTTTCAACAACTTTGTGAAATCAAAACATAACCAAGATACATAAACGCTAACATATATTTACTAACGTCTTAAACTATGTACAATTGTTGTACACTACCAAAATAGAATTTGGGGCATGTCCCAAACTCAACCATCATCAACATCTACCTAAAAAGATAATTACCCAACCTAATCATCATCCATTTATCCCCATCTACATAAGAAACAAAAACAAAAAAAGAAAACCCAAATATCCACAAGCTGATCAATAGAACCTAAGAACTACAAGAAAATCTATCTTTTTATGCACTTTAATGTGCACTTCCGCTATCGTCTTCCTTAGCTCCAACATCCTAAGCACTTCTGTTTTGGACAAATGCTTGAGATACTCGGCACATTAGACTGCTAATGGACCTCTAAACAGATTTAGCTCGGATGACAACATTCTCATTTCTTTAACGTGATTGTACAACACATCCCATAGTTGGCTTAATCCAACTGCAAATTGGAGATCTGCGTTGATCTCCCTCTGAATATAGACTGACATTGTGTCATTCAAATTGTTTGAGTTTCTCGCAGCTGCAAGTTCTTGTAGACGTGGGAAGTTGGCCATTGTTTTTTATTGTTGTCGACCATGGAGTATTTGGTTTGAAAATGATGTTGGGTAAGAACACTTAAATAGCAAAAACTAACTTAAATTAGTGGTAACACAGGTAATCTAATAATTAGATATCAAATATACGACGGATCGGTGGGTAACATCCACTTGACTCTATGTAACTTTCATTAATTAGCACTATGATTACGTGCATAGTCCCTTACAACCATCTTCCTTTGGAAGACATTTGTTGGGATTAAAAGTCTTCTTGATGCTAATTGAATTACTGCTGCTCATGTTTGTGTTAATGCTGCTCCGCTGGATTTAGTGCTGCTCATGAACTTCAAAGAGTGAATATTAAGACTACTCAAGGTTAAGACTGCTTAAAGTTAATGTTGCTGAGAAGTTACAAGGTTAAGACTGCTTATATGATATGTATTAGTTATTTGTGGAAAAGATTATAGATACTTAGGAAAGTATTGTAAGCCGACTATGACTCCTTGGTGTATAAAAGGAGGTCCTAGGGCATAGATATCAATTATCATCATCAAGATCACAATCAACATATCGATCATCTTAGACATATAATTTGATATCATCATAGCTTCAAGGTCTTTGTAACCCTAATACTTTGAGAGTATTCGTATTAATATCATTAATAATATTGGAGCTTATTTGTTGAATTGTATGTTCATTGAATTACTGTTTCATTAATAATTCTTCTTAATATTAAAGAATTGATTCCGCATAATCTTTAATACACTCAAACATAGTTTCTACTATAGTTGTGTTAGATTTATTTAATATAACTAAACCTTAAACAAGCTTAAGGAATTCAATCTATTAAAAGTGGGATCAACAAGTGGTATCAGAGCTTGTTGAGAAGCTGTGAATAAGAAGATATGGATCAAGATTCTGCACACATGGTGGTTGCATCCAAAGTTCCCATGCTCAAACCTGGTGAGTATGAGATATAGAGAATGAGGATTGAACAATATATCCAGATGATAGACTATGCACTATAGGAGGTCATAGAGAATGGTGCAACCTTGCCAAAAACAAAAATTATGGAAGGTGTTATGACAGAGATGCCTATTACAACTGCTGAACAAAAGGCTTAGAGAAGATTAGAGGTGAAAGCTAGAAGTACTTTAATGATGGGCATTCCTAATGAATATCAGTTAAAGTTTAACTCTATAAAGGATGCTAAGAATTTGTTACAAGCTGTAGAAAAGAGATTTGGTGAGAATGCAGCTACAAGAAAGACTCAAAGGAATCTCTTAAAGCAGCAATATGAAAACTTCACTGCTCCAAGCTCATATATGCTTGATCAAACTTTTGATAGGCTTCAAAAGCTTGTGAGTCAGTTGGAGCTTTTGGATGAAAAGCTTTCACAAGAAGATGTTAATCAAAAGTTATTAAGAAGTTTGTCACCTGAGTGGAATACACATGTTATTGTGTGGAGGAATAAAGTTGATTTGGATACAATGAGCATGGATGATCTCTACAACAACCTCAAGGTGTATGAACAAGAAGTTAAAGGGGTGTCTAGCTCAAGTTCAAGCACACAGAACATGGCTTTTATGTCCTCTTCAAATAACAACACTAGCAGTAATAATGGAGCAGCTAATACTGCTCAAGCAGTTAATACTACTCATGGAGTTTCTACTACTAACACTCAAGTTAATGTTGCTTACTCTATAAATTTTGATAACTTGAGTGATGCTATTATTTGTGCATTCTTTGCTAGTCAACCAAATAGTCCTCAACTTGTACATGAGGACTTGCAACAAATCCATCCAGATGATATGGAAGAGATGCATTTGAGATGGCAAATGGCCATGTTAACTATGAGGACTAGAAGGTTTTTAAAGAATACAGGAATGAGGCTTACTATTAATGGCAATGAAACTATTGGTTTTGATATGTCCAAAGTGGAATGCTGCAACTGCCACAAGAGGGGACATTTTGCTAGGGAGTGCAGAGCTCCAAGAAATCAAGACAACAAGAATAAGGAAAGCACAAGAAGGAATGTGCCTGTGGAAACATCTACTTCCATAGCTTTGGTGTCATGTGATGGTCTTGGTGGATATGACTGGAGTGATAAAGTAGATGAAGGGCCTAATTATGCACTCATGGCTTTCTTATCTTCAAGTTCTGACTCAAAGGTATCCAATGATCCTATTTGTTCAAAATCTTGTTTGGAAACTGTTGAACTTCTTAAATCTTAAAATGATCAACTATTAATAGATTTAAATAAATATGAGTTAATGGTTCTAGGTTATAAGACAGGTTTAGAGTTAGTGGAAGAAAAACTTGAATTTTATAAAGGAAATGAGTCTATTTATTTAGAAGATATTAAGGGCTTAAAATTTGAAATTCAAGTAGGAGAAATAACTATTAGAGAGCTTAGGAAGAAGCTTGAAATAGTTCAAAAAGAAAAAGATGAAATTCAACTTAATGTAGAGAAGTTTGAAGATGCATCTAAAAGTTTAAACAAGCTTATAGAGTGTTAGATAGTTGACAATTGCAAGAAAGGTTTAGGCTATGAAAATTATAATGCAGATCTACCTCCCTATACAGGAAAATTCATGCCTCTAAAACCTAACTTGTCTTTTACTGGTTTAGATGATTTTGTTAATAAGCCTGTAGATGAGAACTGTAAAGCTATGTCTAGTGAAGAAGAGCCTAAGGTAGTTAGGAAGTACGATGATGCCCCAACTATTGAAGAATGGATGTCAGATGATGAGGAAGAGGAAGTGTCTCAGCCTAAAATTGAAAAGAAAACAGCTAGGCCTGGTATTGATAACATAGAGTTTGTCAAGTCTAAACCACACAAAAAAACTACTAGAAAAACTGTTAAACAAGTTAAGCAAAATAGGTAAAACACTCACAGTCCTAGAGGCAATCAAAGGAATTGGAACAATATGATGTTTTAAAAATTAGGAAGCAATTTTAAGATGTTTAATAAGGCATCTTATGTGTGTGGAAGCTTTGATCATTTGCAGGTTGATTGCAATTACCATCAAAAACAATTTCCAAATCAAAGGATGGTAAAACCTGTTTGGAACAATGCTCAAAGGGTAAATCATCAAAACTTTGCTAAAAAGACTCATCCTTGTGCTAAAAAGAACATGGTTCCAAAAGCAGTACTAATGAAGTGTGGCTTAGTATCAATTAATACTGCTAAACAAAATATTTCAAAAACAGCAGTATTGATTAATACTGCTAGACAAGTCAATGTTGCTCACTCAAAAACAACAGTGAATGTTGCTAGACCAATGTCATATCTTTCTAAAATAGCACATTCAACTATTAAGAGGCCCATCCATAAGAACACATCATTTAAAAATAGTAATATTAATCAAAGGGTTAATACTGTTAGGGGTAAAAAAAATTAAAAAGCAGTAGTTAATGCTGTTAAAGGAAATAATTTCAATGATGTTAAGGCCTCACCTTGTTAGGTTTGGAAACCAAAGAATAAAGTTTTAGACCATGTTTCTAAACACAATAGTGCATCAATCACCCTAAAAAAGTTTGATTATGTTGATGCATAAGGAAGATCCAAGTTAGTGATAGCTTGGGTCCCCAAAAGAAACTGATTTTCTTATCTAATGTGTAGGGCCATTCACAAATAGATTTACAAGATCAAGGAGTGATTGATAGTGGATGCTTAAGGCACATGACAAGGAACATGTCCTATCTTAGAGACTAAGAAGCGATAGATGGAGGATATATTGCTTTTGGAGGGAACCCCAAATGAGGGAAAATCACAGGAAAAGGTACCATTAAAATTAGTAATCTAGATTTTGAAAATGTGTATTTTGTAAGAGAGTTAAAGTTTAATCTCTTTAGTGTCTCACAAATGTGTGATAAAAAGAACAATGTTCTTTTTAATGACACTGAATGTAACACTGAATGTATTTGCTTTATCTCTAAACTTTAAAGTTTAATTGAATGAAAGTCCAAGTTTTGACTTAGAGACCTAGAAAGAAACAAAAAGTAAAGTGTTGATTTAAAGAACATAGTTTCCTAAAAGATGGTTTAACTTGCCTTTTTGCAAAAGCCACATCTGATGAGTCTAAACTTTGGCATAGAAGGCTAGGTCACTTAAATTTTAAAACCATTCTTTTCCCCACAATGGAAATTTCTAATTCATACTATTTTACAGAAACTAAGTCCAAAGACTACTGCCTGGAATGAGTTTAGTAGTACTATGGCGTCTGCCATTATCTGCTTAGCTACAAACCAGAAATTCAATTTTTCAAAATTCATTTTTGATAGTATGATTAGAAACTTGGATAATTTGTTTGGAAAATTTTTGATGTATCCAAGGTTTGTACAAATATTTTTGGACCAACAACTTGATGAGCTGCCAACTCATAAGAGAAAATATATTGCACCCTCTCACACTAAAAATATTTTTATTAATATGAGAAAGGTAGGCAAAGGTTTTTCTGGTAGAGTAACACCTTTGTTTCAAACAATGGTGGTACAAAACCAATCACAATTGGGTGAAGGTTTAGCAATTCCAACTGATCCCCATCACACACCCACCATTATTCAACCATCAACTCAACCTCAAAAGAATCAACAACCTAGGAAGCCTAAAAGAAAGGACACTCGGGTACCTCATCCTAATGATCCTATTTAAAATGTTCCAGATGAGGTTGTCCATAAGAAGTTGGGTGATAGTTTGGAAAGTTTCTGCTGTTAAGTATAAACTAATGAATCTAGTTCCCAATCCATGGGGGATAAATAAGACTCAATCCAAGGCAACACCTAATGAATCTAGTTCCCAAGGAACTAATTCAGGTGGTGGTCCTAGGTGCCAAGAGACCATGGGGGATATTATTGCTCAAACTAGGTTTAAGAATGTATCTAAACATTCTAATGATTTACTGCTCGCAAGAGGTAACACACTTCGAAGTGATGAGGATAGACTTAAACTTGATGAATTGATGGCATTACGTACCACTTTACAAAACTGGGTTCTTGATTTGGAGAAGACAAAGACCACTTAATATAATGAGATTGCTAGTTTGAAAAGGAGGGTCAAGAAGCTTGAAAAGAAAAATAGGTCAAGAACTCATAGGCTGAATAGATTATACAAAGTTGGTTTGACTGCTAGGGTAGAATCCTTTGATAATGAAGAAAGTTTAGGTGAGGATGCATTCAAACAGGGGAGGATTGATGCTATTGATGCAGATAAAGAAATTACCCTGGTTAGTGTTCATGATGTGAATGTTTCTGCTGGTGAGGAGGTGTTTGTTGCAGAATAAGAAGTTGTTGTTAAAGAAGTAAATGATGAAGTTAATGTTGTTGAAGAAGTAGTTGAAGTTATTAACACTGCTAAGCTAATTATTGATGCTGCTCAAGTTAGTGCTGCTAGTGTTGCAACAACTGTTAGTGCTGCTACAACAACAACTACTGCTACAATTACAACTGTTGATGATATTACTTTGGCTCAAGCACTTGAAGAAATGAAAAGTACAAAACCCAAGAAGAAAGGGATTGTTATACAAGAGCTGGGCAATTCTACAACAACAATATCTTCACAACAGTCACTAGGCAAAGGTAAAGAAATATTGATAGAACCTGTGAAGCCTGTGAATAAGAAAGATCAAATCAGGCTTGATGAAGAAACTGCTTTAAATTTACAAGCTGCATTTGATGAAGAAGAAAGACTTGCAAGAGAGAAAGCTAAAAAAGTGGAAGAAGCAAACATTGCCTTGATTGAAAAATGGGATGATATATAGGCAAAGATTGATGCTGATCATCAATTAGCTGAAAGAATGCAAGTACAAGAACAAGAAGAGTTGTCTATTGAAGAAAAGGCTACATTATTTCAATAACTCTTAGAGAAAAGAAGAAAGCATTTTGCAGCTAAAAGAGCAGAAGAGAAAAGAAACAAACCACCAACAAAAGCTCAACAGAGAAAGATAATGTGTACTTACCTAAAGAACATGGAAGGATACAAGCTCAAATATTTGAAGTTGAAAGAGTTTGATTCTATTCAAGAGATGTTTGACAGAGCATTCAAAAGGGTAAATACATTTAAAGACTTTAGAACAGAGCTGGTGGAAGGCAAAGAAAAGAGAGCAGGAACAGAGCTGATACAAGAGATTACAAAGAAGCAAAAGGTGGAAGATGACATAGAAACAGCAAAGCTTAAACAGTTAATGGAAATCATTCCAGATGAAGAAGAAGTTGCAATTGATGCTATACCTTTGGCTGTTAAGTCTCCAACGATTGTTGACTGGAAGATTTATAAAGAAGGAAAAAAAGCTATTATCAAATAATGAGAGCTGATGTAAAGTCTCAAATGTACATGTTTTTTAGTCAAATGCTTAAAAGTTTTGAGAGGGAAGATTTGTAAGATCTGTACAAGTTGGTAAAAGCTAAATATGAGTCAACAAGACCAGTGGAAGGCTTGGATTTGTTGTTATGGGGTGATTTGAAAACAATGTTTGAACCATATGTAGAAGATGAAGTATGGAGGTAACAACAAGAATACAAAGTGTTGAATTGGAAGTTGTATGACTCATGTGGAGTACATTCCTTGATGTTGCAATCTGTGCAGATTTATATGTTGGTAGAGAAGAGGTATCCCCTTACACTACCTACACTTTCAATGATGTTGGAAAAGAAGCTTATAATTAAATATGAAAGTGAAATGGCTTATCAGCTTGTTAAATTCATCATGAAACAGCTTAAGAAGTAAAGAAGTGTTTGGAAGCATCCTCCTGGTGTTGATGAAGAAACTTGATGATTTTGAAGAAGAATATCAAGTTTAGGGGAGGATTGTTAGGATTAAAAGTCTTTTTGATGCTGTTTGAATTACTGCTGCTCATGTTTGTGTTAATGCTGCTCAGCTGGATTTAGTGCTGCTCATGAACTTTAAAGAAAATATGCTAAGTGTTTACTACTGCTAGTACACAGTTACTACTGCTAGTGAATATTAGTACTGCTCAAGGTTAAGACTGCTCAGAGATTAAGACT
This sequence comes from Tanacetum coccineum, assembly GCA_026074375.1. NCBI lineage: Eukaryota > Viridiplantae > Streptophyta > Magnoliopsida > Asterales > Asteraceae > Tanacetum > Tanacetum coccineum. The sequence continues at coordinate 60,519 of BQNB010016588.1, read as the reverse complement.
GCTTGAAGTTAATGCTGCTGAGAAGTTACAATTGTTAGTTAGTACTGCTTATATGATATGTATTAATTATTTTGTTTATGGAAAAGATTATAGATACTTAGGAAAGTATTGTAAGCCGACTATGACTCCTTGGTGTATAAAAGGAGGTCCTAGGGCATAAAGTTTGATATCATCTTATAAATCTTAGATGTATAATTTGATATTATTAATAGCTTCAAGGTCTTTGTAACCCTAATACATTGAGAGTATTCGTATTATTATCATTAATAATATTGGAGCTTATTTGTTGAATTGTATGTTCATTGAATTACTGTTTCATTAATAATTCTTCTTAATATTAAAGATTAGATTCCGCATAATCTTTAATACACTCAAACAAAGCTTCTACTATAGTTGTGTTAGATTTATCTAATATAACTAAACCTTAAACAAGCTTAAGGAATTCGATCTATTGAAGTGGGATCAACAGATTTCACCAACTTTATGTTAACATTTTTAAGCATGTATGTCTCAGGTACTTAACTAGTTATGAAGTATTTAGAGTGCATTGGGTCTTCATTCATACAAGACTACATTTTCATGAACTTTTCATACACTACTTTCCTCGTTGTATTTTTAACTATGAATTTTATTTGATGCAAATATGGGGAAACTTATTTTGAACTTATTTATTTCAATGAAACAACGAGGTTATCTTTTAAACGACTCATATTAGAGGTCGTTCTCTTATATCTTGTGTTATTGTATTATGAAGTAACGCCCCTGTTTACCATTCCGCTGCCACATATTTTGGGGGTGTTACAGATTGGTATCTAGAGCCAAGGTTATAGAGAACTAGGTTGCATATTGTACCTGGACTATAACCGTTTTCATAAACATTGCATCATATAAAACTTTTTCATGTGCATACACACTACTTGCTTACACTACTTGCTCACATGACTTATACTTGTGCTTACCTTCCCTTGTGTTTATTTGGTTTACACTTGTCTTATATATTATACTTATATAAAACCCTTGATTGTCACAGTAATATGACCACACCTCATCCCACACCTTTTCCTACTACTACACCACGTGCCGGAGTACTCATTCCGTTTGTCATCATATCCAATTCTGACGATGAGATTACTACCTTGCCCGTTAGACCCGCACCACCATCATCGGATCACATACCGGCTTTGTTTGGCTACCCATTGGATTCTGGTGACAACTCATCAGACGAGGATCTGAGTGAGACTGCTGAGTCACTCCACACTCAGACTGCTTCGACATGAGTTGTTCATCCACCATCTACCCGACCCCTACCTACTAGCCCTGCCTTTACCCGTTGACCGAGAAAGGAGATCTCGATGCCACTAGGCTACAAAGAAGCTATGGATCGATGGAGAGCTGCACCACCATCCACATGTTATCCACTACTTCCATCAGAGATACCATCATCATCATCACCACCATCACTCTTGCCATCATCATCTTCACCACCACCATCACTTTTACCATCCTCATCTCGTAAGAGATCCATATCGCCCTCACCATCACCACCAGCAGAGCATATTGAGTCAGTTGGGGATGACATAGAGACCCTGCGTGCTAGTTTGGCATCTGCCATGCAGCAGACGATGACCCTTTTTGCTAGAGTTAGATTATTGGAGCAGCACGATATGGTTACTCGAGATTCACTTAGGATTGCGAGAGGCATGATCACATGGTCACAGCTTTGAGCAGAGTATGCTGGGAAGGAGGTCAGAGAGTTTCGAGAGTTTCGAGTGACCGACATACTTGAGATACTAGAGCTGCACAGTCTAGCCGAGTATGCAGAGAGTCGTCTTGATCAGAGCCATGATAGGCAGACTGGAGATGGAGCTCACACTCAGAGGACTGATATGACATAGCAGGATATTGAGGCATCGCGTGCTAGTGCTGAGGCTGCAAAACAGTGAGCTGAGACACTACAGGTAGCACTAAGAGCCACTCGGACGGATGTCAGAGATTTAATAGAGTTCTGTGAGGTTGACAGGTTTGAGATGGATGAGATACGGAGTCGAGTGCAGGACATGGAGGCTAGCTTCTAGGATCTTGAGAGGCACCTTGGTCCATAGACAGATATATTAGCGTCATTTATAGCTTCTTTTGTATTGTATCCTACTAAACTTGAGTAGTACTCGGTTGGTAGCGTTAATGAAAAACTTATACTCTTTTATTCATGTAAAACGATGTATTAAGTATTAACCTATGTTGTTGGTTATGATTATGCTATTGTGATGTTGATTTATTTATGCCATGGTTGATTTTATCTTATATCACTACGTGTTGTGATTTCATCTCATATACATTGTACCTATTGCATGTCAGGATTTTACTTTGGACAAAATCTCATCATATGTTAAATTTCTTGTGAATCTGAAGAACAATGTCAGCTGCTAATCAATGGATGAATTTCGCGGAAATCAAGATGATGATAACTCAGCGAGTTGCTAATGCTATTGAGACCATTGCTATCTATGAGGCAAAAACCCGCATGGCTCGCGACTCAATGGATCGGGTCGAACGTCGGGAAGACAAGATGGCAGAGAATGCTAGCAACAAAAGGAAGTGGGAAGGTGACCACGGTGGAAGTTCAAGCCTAAACAAAGAACATAAATTGATTAGAACACACGCTGTTGGGCCAAGAAACAATAAGTTTTATGCTGGGAAGCTACCCTACTGCAACGAGTGCAAGTTGCACCACAATGGACCATGCACTGCAAAGTGCAGGAATTGTAAGGAGGTCGGTCATCTAACCAGGGATTATAGGGGAGCCACTGTTGCAGCTAATCAAAGAGCCCCTGTGGCAAATCAAAGAACTCTTACTTGCTTTAAATGTGGGAAACAAGGGCACTATCATAGTGAATGCCCGGAGTTAAAGAATCAAAACCATGTGAACCAGCAATAGAAAGGAAAAACTCATGGAGACTCTAGTGTCATGACATGTAACGCTAATGCCTAGGAAAAGACATCGTCTTACCTAGTGAAACTTAAGTTGAACTATCTTATATTATGTTTCCTATATTAATTTGTGTCGTACTTTCTTTTAAATTTTTGTTGTGCTATGTTGATGATTTTAAATAATCTATCAAATTAATGTATTGTGAAAATTTCGTCAATTTTACTTTAATCCTCTAATTATTTATGCAAACCACTCCCTAAACTATTATAACCCTTCAAACATTTTACAACCACTTCATAAACCATTTCACTACCACATGATAAACTAAATTACTATCATTAATAAGCTACCTTACTATCGATTGATAAACCATCATTTAGTAACTACCACTTTATAAACTATTTTTCCTACCATCATATAAACCATATTACTATTACTTAATAACCTATTCTAGTATCACTATGAAAACTATTTTACCATCACTTTATATAAATTTTACTATCACTTATAAACTATTTAACTATCATATACAAAATAACTCTCATAAACTATTCCACTATTATCTTGTGAACTAATTTACTATTATATATAAAATAACTCGCTATCATTTTATGACCAAATTTGCTACCATCTCGTAAACTATTTTGCCATCATCTATAAACAATTTCAACATTATATTAGAAACCTAGTTACCATCACTTATAAACTACTCAACTATTGTTTTGTAAACTAATTCACTATATATAAACTATTTCGCTATCTCTCTATAAACTAAGTTACCATCGTTTTACAAACTATCTTTCCACTAACTCATAAGCTATTTTCTTGACATCTTATATACTACCTTGAAATCACCTCAAAAACCACGTTACTATCACTTTATGAATCATCTTGCTTTTACTTTATGAAACTATTTTGTTTTCATCACATAAATTATTTTACTATCACCCAGGAGCTATTTAGCTAGTGTCTTACAAACCATCTTACGGTTATCTCGCAAACCATTTTGTTGTCATCATGTAAACTATCTTGTTTCCATCTTATGAATTATTTTGTCACCCTATAAAAATATTTTTTATACATAACACTAGTTTGACGAAAATGAGCATTGCATCGTTAGTCCTCAATTACGCATAGCCTGATCACCTATGTCTAATTCAGGAAAGACCATGCTATGCTGAGAGTGGTCACCTTAAAACTCTAGTCAAAAAAATCAACTTTCTACTTATATTCCCGAAGATAAAATCTCGTGTGCGTGTTCATAAAACGTATTTATCACGGGAAACTGAGTTAGTAATCATAGTAACTAAATAGACCTTTACACCACCTTACTGCATAAACTCGACATCACCTTACACGAAATCTTATGTCGAAAAGTCCAGACGCATCACTAGTCGCCCTAGGACAATCCGCTAACAAGCTTGCTCGCCATCAAGGAATTTAATAAATCACTCATTCAACGTCGACATAATACCATAGAGCTTAGTAGTTGCAACGCCATCATAGGTATAAATTTGTTGTCACCCTGGAAAGGAAAATGGTATAACTGACGCTTTAAGCTGAAAGGAACGGATAAGGCCACTAGGAGTCAAACTTTAGAGTGTTTGTCCGATGAATCACTCGTGATTCCGTTGGATGAGATCCAAATTGATGACAAGCTACATTTCGTTGAAAAACACGTAGAGATTATGGACCGAGAGGTCAAGCGGTTGAAGCAAAGCAGCATTCCTATTGTCAAGGTTCGATGGGACTCTAGAAGAGGTCGAGAGTTCACATGGGAACGTGAAGACCAATTTCGAAGCAAGTATACGCACCTCTTCCCTAACACCACTCCGGAAGGCAACTCAAACTGAATTTCGGGACGAAATTCTTTTAACACGGGGAGACGGTGACGATCCACATTTTCAGGTCATTTTATGTCAATAAACTCAAAACTATTTACTTTGAACTTTTACGTGTTTACTTTTAATTATAACCATTAAGTTAAATCGCGTAAACTGAAAATCAACATTTAACATAAACCGACATTAAAAAAATATAAGTTTACGTCAATTATATGTTATATAATTATTAAGAAGATAATTTATACCTTTTCATATTTTATTTTTGGAAGTTTTGCTTAAAACGCTTACGTTTTGCATAATGAACTTTCAAGCATGCACAAATTACGCAATACCCTCACCACCTTTACCAATATCCATAATACTTATATACTTTCAGAATAATTATTTCCCTCCCCCATTTAACTTAAATAAATCAGCCTCTAGTACTTACTACACGTAAAATATATCATAAAGTCTATTATACACATGTTATTTACCAACTATTGTCATAAGAACTAGCTAAATGTCAACACAAGCTTCCTCTTTTGCTTCCTTCCATTCTACACGCCAAAAACACCATACCAAGCCCCGTTCTTTCCATCTTCTCTTGTCATAATCTTGTTCTTTGGTTCCTTTGAAAATTTGCAAGCCTTACACTACTTTGCTATATAGATAACACAATTTATTCCTTCTCATTTCACCAAATCAAACTCACATCTTTCTCTCCTTTCTCTCTACAAAAATTCGGCAGCCAACACAATGATAGCAAGATATTTCAAGCTTTGGTTTGGGTTATATAAGATCTTTAGTTAAAGGGTTGCAAAAGCTAGGGCTTATTACTTCCAAGTTAGGGTTTATAAGTTTTTAGGCTATAATCAAAACCTAGGGTTTATATTGTGTTCATCATCTTTGTAAGCATCTCCTAACTATACTTTTTACTCTTAATGCATCTTGATCATCTATACATTTTCTTTCAAACAAGCATCACTCACATGTTGTGTTATTATTTTTATAAACTTAATTAGTAGCTTTTAGTGATGAAAAAGTATTATTTGTGTTCTTGCAATATTATTGTGTTTATTGAATTTTTAGAAGTAAACTAGTGATTATATATGTTAGCTAGTGTTATTAGTTAATATTGTGGAAGTGTTGGATGGGATTTAGATAGATTGGATTGTTGTTTGATGTAGTAGTGAATGGAGATAGGATAGATTAAGCCCTTGGGGAAGTTGTGGTGATTTCCGGATAAGTTTCGAAGTAATTTATAAGCAGCCAAACAGCCCGTATGTTTCGGGTATGTTAAAAACATTTTGACAAATTAAAACTCTAAAAATAGGTTAGTACACTTAAATACGATTCCGTGGATGTAAAGAACGCGAAAAACGAATTTAAAACGAAGAAGTTATGGCCGTTTAAAGATTGGCGAAACATATATATTTTTGACAGCTTTTTAACAAAACGGTGACATTCTGATCCGAATTTAAATTGAGGTTTTGACCCATTTCGGGTCCGAATGAGCTAAAGTGTATAAAAGAAAACTTGTCCGGAATGATTTTTCGTTTAAATAAGGAACATTTTTTCTGTCATTAATGTATATAACGAAGGAGTTATACCCTGCCCAAGTTGGACTATTTTCTGGAAAAGTTAATAAATATTATATGGGGTTTTCGAGCGTTTTCGGGTCCGTTTGAGCTATAAAAACCTTAGCGAATAATAGTATATTATTTATAAATTATTGAGACGCGTTAGAAACTTTATAGAAACGATATTTCGTAAGTTAGGAGTTTACTAAAAGAATGGAAATTTTTATTAGTCGTAAAGTCTATATTAGTAAGATAAAAATAGTAACTATCGGTTTAAGTGTCGAAACTAAATTAAAAACTCTATAATTTGCGAAATCACGTTTTGATTAACTAAAATTTGAAATAAGCATTTGCGGGTGATGTTGACCTCCTAATAATAGTTGTGCGTCATTTCATTTTATTTCGTTTGCATTATTCTAAATCTACCTATAATTAAATAGGTTGCGTGTGGACTTTTTGTGACGATATCCTTTGTTGATTTCCTAAAATCAATACTTTTAACTAGAGGTGAGTTTATAGCCCCGCTTTACTTGTTTACAATTACCTTACAAATCTCGGGGTGAGACACATGACTTGTTTTACAATAGGATGCAAGTACAATACTTTTCAATTTTTACAATGATTACGGATTGCTTAAGTAGCGCTTACTAGTTTCGGAGGACCGAACTAATGAACATATACCATGTCGGACTTTAGATGTTGCGGGTTGAACATCTACACGGGCACATTATTTGCATGAATTTGCACACATACATTGTTGTAGCTTCGGTGTCATGAGCTTAGTGCAATCGTAATAGTTACATTTTGTGATATTGTATGTGTTACATTATTACACACTTTGAAATCTTACGGTACGACATTTATACTTACATAAACGTATGAACTCACCAACTTTATGTTGACATTTTTAAGTATGTATGTCTTAGGTACTTAACCAGTTATGAAGTATTTGGAGTGCATTGGGTCTTCATTCATACAAGACTACATTTTCATGTACTTTTCATATACTACTTTCCCCGTTGTATTTTTAACTATGAATTTCATTTGATGCAAAAATGGGACAACTTATTTTGAACTTATTTATTTCAATGAAACAACGAGGTTATCTTTTAAACGACTCATAATAGAGGTCGTTCTCTTATATCTTGTGTTATTGTATTATGAAGTAACGCCCCGGTTACCATTCCGCTGTCACATATTTCAGGGGTGTTACAATTTACCTCTAAGTAATACTGTAGTTGAATTCAAGTCTTCTAACTCGATTGACATGTTACATGCATTAAAATTAAAATTGACATTCTACTAACTAAAATGTATATTAGTTGTAGATTGAACTATATTCTTTAATCTCTTAACGATGATCAAAAAATGTAAGTAACTAAAAGTCTGCAAATACCTTGATTTGTTTTTGCCACTTAATTCTCAAGTCTAACTTTTGTATTATTCTGATTATTGTCTTTATCCATCCTTTATTCTTAAACTTGTCATAATCTCATTCTTGTTCATATATATACAAAAAATTTACATGTGTAAAACACACACAAAAACTCACCAAACACACAAAAATATTCATCAACCAAAAGGCAACATACAAGTCAGTAACAAATGGACACCCTCTTGCTAGTTTCCTCAGTGACATTGCCCATAATCTGTATATTCATTATACATCATTTCTTGACCCAAAAATCAACCAACATTCCTGGCAAATATGGTTGGCCATTAATCGGCGAAAGCATCGATTATTTCAAGAAGCTTCGAAGTGGAACCAATGAGAAATTCATTATGCAGAGAAAAAAGCTATTTGGTGACGTTTTTAAAACATCGATCCTTGGTGAGAGAATGGCGTTTTTATGCGGTCCTGAAGGGAATATGTTCTTGTTTTCTAATGAAAATAAACTTGTTGAAGTATGGTGGCCTAGTTCTGTTGAAATAAGTATTATTTTGAAGTCGAATAACAAGTCTGTTACTGCTGAATCTGCTAAGGTTAGACAGTTGTTGCCGCCTTTTTTGAGAGCACACGCGGTTATATATCGGATATGGATTCTGATTTGAGACAACATTTGGAGGATTATTGGACCGAGCATGATGAGGTTAGCATTTTCAATAACATTTAAGTGTTTTCTGTGACTAATATAACTTTGTTTCAAGAACAAGATTTATTGACTACATATTTAGCAATACTAATACTTGACATAAATTGTTGTAGGTTGAAGTTTCTCCCTTCGTTGCAAAGTACACATTTGCACTAGCCATAAAATTACTATTGGGCGTGCGTGATAGGACAGAATTAGAGAAGCTTGAGGTTCCTTTCGTGGAGGCAGCTGGTGGAATCATAGCAGTTCCAATCAACATTCCGGGGACGAGGTTGAACCATGGAGTTAAGGCATCAAATAAGATTAGGGAAGTCATTAATGGGATAATAACGTAAAGGAGAAAAGACCTTGCTGATGGAACCACTATTCTGACTCAAGATTTGCTTTCTCATATGATTGTGGAAGTTGATAAACATAATCAGGAGTCTGATAGTCCTCCCATCATGGATGGTGACATGTCGAGTGACTTGCTAAGGTTGCTTATTTGCAATTCTTGAAGTTGTTCAGACAACCCGTGCATTTCCGAGGGTGCTAGTCGATATGAAGACTTTGCAACCGGCGCCGCTCCAGGAATTAAATCTATGCGGAACTCAACTTTTTGTTGTGGTGGTAATCCTGACAAGTCTTCCAAAAATACATCAATGAAATCCCGTATAATGGGAATATCACTCAACTCTGATTCATCTGCCTTCGTGCTCATTAATGTTTTCGTGCCTCCTAAAGTACGTTCCCCTTGAACATGAAGTATCTCACCACCTTCCAACGGTATCCTAACCACCTTCTCATGATACACTATCACAGCCTTAGTCTTAGATAACCAATCCATCCCCACAATCACATCAAGATTTCCATGACCCAACGGTATCAAATCTATTGTGAACAAGGAATTTCCTAGTTCTAGTTTGCAGTCAAGGATTATCTTATCAACTCATTTCTTACCATTAGCTACTTTTATTACATATCTAGGGCTTACAATACTAGGTTTCACATTTAGTAAGGGCGCAAATTTAGTAGAAAGAAAACTAAAATCAGCTCCAGAATCAAAAAGTACAGTAGAAAAGTGATCGTTTAAGGAAAAAGTACCCGTCACAACGTTAGGGTCCTGAAGAGCATCGAGTGCATTCACATTGAAGGCCCTTCCTCTAAATTGATTCCCATTATTCCGGATGTTTCGGTTGCCCTCTAAAGTTAAACGGTTTCCTACTTGACCAGGTGCTCGGTTTAACTTAGGACAAGTATTGCGAAGATGTTCAGAGCTCCCACATTTATAACAAACACCGGCGCCCGAAAATCTCTGGCAAAGTGACCTGGTTTCTGATAGTTGAAACACAACCTACAATGTCCACTTTCTGGATGATAAGCAGAATACTTAGCACACTTGGGATATGAGCCTACATTTTCATTTCTAGGAGGAGTTGTCACCACAAACCCTTTTCCTACTTTTTCCTTCATATTATCTTTCCATGAACCTCTTTGTTTACTTGTTTCTTCCACTTCTTTTCTTTTCTCACTACTCCTTGTCAATGTACCACAGCGGACCGCCTCATCAGTAAGTATCCCAGCAGTCAGGAGCCGAACTAGTCAAGCCTTCAAGAAAAAAACCCGAACAGTCGGAGCCGAACTATTCAAAGCCTTCAAGCACAAACTATTAAGGACCGAACTAGTAAAGCCTTCAATGAACCGAACTAGTTCAGAACACGTTCTAGACAGAACCGAACTAGTCAGAACGGGGGAGATCTAGTTAAGAACCGAACTAGTCAGAACCAATCTAGTAAAGAACTGAACTAGTCAGAACCGATCTAGTCAAGCACCGAACTAGTCAGAACCGATCTAGTCGAGCACCGATCTAAAATGTTCAATGCAAACCGATCTAATCATTCCTTTACAAACTGATCTAAAAGGTTAATCAAGGAACCGATTTATCACCTAGAACCAAACCCAAACACCTTCCATAACACCAAAAAACAAACACAACACTTAATGCAAAAACGTCATTTAAAGATTCACTTAAACGACAAACGGCTAAGAATTCGGATTTTAAATGACAAGTGATCACGAATTGATTTTGTATCCCTTATTTGAGATTGAAGTTGAAGTTTCACGAAGGCATCTACTTATTTCATCATCGAGACTTCCTTCTATTTTCTGACCCCTTTTCTTCAAACCCAATCCAATCGATATGTGACTTGCTTGACGTATACAACTGATGATTAAAGACTTGGATTATCTAGTTATTTCCTGATGTAAGGAGTTACATTGTAGTGCTCACGGGTTATAACTATCACTTAAAGGAGTTACGTTGTAGTGCTCAGTGTCACATGCAGATGCAGATGTGGATAATTTCAAGAGGTGTTGTACTTCTTATACTTTTCTGGTTGAGTATAGGGTATTTATAGATTTAATCTTACACCGTTCTTCAATCAACAACAGTGCAAGCTTAAGTAACAAATTTGAGGGATTTTACTTCATTTTGAAATTTGGTATATCGGGTTTACTTCACCAAGTGATCACAATAATACCGACAGAATACGCGGTTAGTAAGATAGCCAAAGAGTAATAAAGGTTGAGAAATATCAGCAATTCCATGAGAATATATTGTCCCATTCCGAAGACAATGGTACTTCATATCTAAGCAAAAATTTTAAAGTCTTCAACGACATACATAGTAAAAAAGACCTTAAATATACCGAAGTTTTCTGAATCTTGCTTCATCTTCCTACTACTGTTTCCTAAAGACAATAGGTATGGTTCATTTTGGATTTCAATATTTGTATTAACGACAAGAAATTCTCGAATTTATTTGGTACGTACACGACAATGAATGTTCTGAGAGTTTCGCAATCATCATAGGGGAAAATGGTGACATCAGGACTCAGTTGGACTTTGATGTTATCATGTCAACCTTTCAGAGGAAATAGTATATACTACTTTACTTATATGGTTTTATGAAGTAATTCTGCATATCGTGAGAAGAATGTTAGCAGAGTTTTCTCGCATGTACCCCTGAACGAATATTCACCAAGACCTAATGACAAGTAGCAACTGTATCTGGCGTGGTTTATCTTCTACAAAATTCTGCTGTGCACGTTAATGATAAATAGAAGATGGTTGAAGCTACATCAAAGTTTCAGAATCTGCTCAAGATAGGGATGTTGGTTTGGGGGGAAGCTGATTTAGAAACTTTGTCAAAAAGGAGTATATAAAGAAAGATTTTCAAGACATGCTACATGAATTAGGGGGAAGTTAATCCAACTCATGCATACTACAATGGCTCTAGAACAAGTAAAGACAATGCAGATTCAACCTGGAGTACAAGTTTCAAGACCGGGAGAACTCAAAAGACATCTTCAGCTTTGGAAGCGCTTTAGAAGACATTATTTTATTGTAATTGTACTTGTTAGGAACATTGTAAAGTAAGTTTCTTAAATCCACATATTGGGGAAGATTGTTTCCCCTTAAAATATGTTGACTAATACGGAATTACATTAGTTCATAAAAGGCTTGACATGTAGGGACTAGAAATGACAAGTTGTATAAGCTAGTTGTGTCAAGACCTATAAATACCTCCTCCATACTTCCATGGAGGGGTGAGGATTCAATATGTAGCATCTCATAAGTGTGTGTTTCTCCTTCTCTCTCTAGAAACACACACTCTTCCCCTTCTCTCTCTACAATTAACATATGGCTTTTCTTGTCTCTGAAATCCCTCCTCGACCTCTCGATCATTATTTTAGGCTAGAATCTTACGGGATAACACACACTATCTTAGCCTTATTCCTAGATAATCAATTCATCCCCACAATCACATCAAAACTTCCGTGACCCAACGATATCAAATCTATAGTGAACAAGGAATTTTCTAGTTCTAGTTTGTTGTCACTGATAATCCTATCAACTTCTTCTTTCTTACCATTTGCTACTTCTATTACATATCTAAGGCTTACAATACTAGGTTTCACATTTAGTAAGGGCGCAAATTTAGTGGAAATGAAACTAAAATCATCTCCAGAATCAAAAAGTACAATAGCAAAGTGATCGTTTAAAGAGAAAGTACCTGCCACAATGTTAGGATCCTATAGGGCATCGACTGCATTCACACTGAAGGCCCTTCCTCTAGCTTGATTCCCATTATTCTGGGCGTTTTGGTTGCCATCCAAAGCTAAACGGTTTCCTGCTTGACCAGGTGCTCGGTTCAACTTAGGACAAGTATTGCAAAAATGTTCAGGGCTCCCACATTCATAACAAACCCTTTGATTATTTCCCATCCTAACAACACTAATTGGCGCCACCTGCTTAACCAGCGCCCGATAATCTCTAGAAAAGTGGCTTGGTTTTTGACAGTTAAAACACAACCTACAAGGTCCACTTTCTGGATGACAAGCAGAACACTTAACATACTTAGGATATGAGCCCACATTTTCATTTCTAGTAGGAGCATTTGGCCACAACCATTTTCTACTTTTCCTTCTTATTATCTCCACATGAACCTCCTTATTTTTCTTGTTTTTTCTTCCACTACCTTTTCCCTTTTCTTACTACTCCTTGTCAAATGTACCAATAGCAAGATCACCTCATTATTAAGTATCCCAGCCTTAAGAATAGAACTCGTATCATGTGGTTGGTTGAGTTGCTCGGAGCATTCCACGAATTTAAGGTGCCAATCCGTTTATACACCTTCCAATGCGCTTCGACTCAGGAGTTACCAAGTGTGGGACTAGTTTGGCCAACTCATAGAACCGATCAGTATACCCCGCATGATTAGCCCCAACCATAGTAAGATTCCAAAATTCACTTTCCAACTTCTCCATTTCGTTACTTGGACAAAACTCTTCCATAAGCAACGCCTTGAACTCAACCCATGTCATTCCTATAGCAGCTTCACGACCCCTTGCCTGAACCTGGGTGTTCCACCAAGTCAAGGCCTTATTTATGAACGAACTTGCAGCATACTTCACCTTTTGATTTTCGCACATCCACTAATTTCTATCACTGACTCCATTTTCTCAATCCACCTAGTAAGTGCTACCGCACCACCTTTCCCATCATAGTCTTGGGGATTACAAGTCAAGAACCCCTTGTAAGAACATCCATTGTTTCCACCATTCCCATTCCCACCATTTCCACCATTAGCATTTGTATTGTTCACATTATTAGTTACTTGGGTGATGATTTAAGGAAGGATGTTTTGCAATTGTTGCGTGATGATAGCAGCAATGTCAGGATTTTCGCCATCATCGGCCTGACTTCGATGGTTTGGAGCCATTTCTATAAAAGATAAAATTTATATACATTAGACGATATAATAAGGATTTCCAATCCCATAATATTATCATACTCTACACATTACCATATACATACAAGTATAACTAACATATAACGTGTCAACATCAATCCATGTCATCATACTTGCAAGTCCACTTGTGTTGTGGCGCATGTATAATTATAGATGCCCCCTTTCATAATTGTACTCCCTCATATGACGACGCTTCTTAAGGTTAACACACCACATAACACATAATTCAAATCATTCAACTCATCACACATGGAAATACTCTAGCAAATACTTAAGTCATAATATTAAAATACTTGAAAATCTAAAAGTCGAAAGTAACATTCCTAAACATGGCTCCAACCATAGAATAATAAACTAAATTTTTCAAAACATGAAACGAGATGGATAGTCGGGTAACATATAGGCAGGAACAGCTTAACATGAATCTGGTTTGGGTCGAATCCCACTCTCACATGCATGTATCTTCCATCTCCTTCCACTTAGGTTCACTCCTTGCTGTGGACTCGAGATCTGACTCCACTTCATTGTCGGATGCTGTATAACCTAAAGACTCGGAGTTTGACTCCATTTCTGACGCCTCCTTCGATCCCTTCTTTTCTGACTCTTCCTTTTCCTCTTCTTCCTCCTCTTCTTCTTCCTTAGATGATGTGTATCTAGGGAATTCAGTGATTGTGCCATCCTTTGAAATCATTCTTATTTCCTTCTTCATGATCCATTTTCCTTCCACTTTTCTCATAATCAACTTTTCCTCAACTTGGCACGGATACAGATCAATGGGTATTCGGCATTTGCGGTTCGTCCGTCTCATTCTAAATTATGTCGCTGGATCCGTATAGCGCTTACATCCAGTTAGGATAGCGATTCCCCAATGAAATTTCTTACGGGTAGGGGGAGACATGACTAAATAATAAGGAAAGAGTGTATATTATATTAGATAATAGTAGACAAAAATAGAATAATTAAAGCTTTTGAATAAGCAGGAAAATATAATACTTACATAATTAAACACTTAAACCCTATAATGTAGCTATATGAAGGACTCCTAGGTTATAGTCTAGGCTCAACCACCTACTTCTCTATAACCATTGGCTCTGATACCAATCTGTCACACCCTGCCAAGGCTGAAACACGAGGCATAACGTCATGGGTATCATCACAACACAATGGTGTCAACAATAGAGAGAACTAGAATGCATTAATCAAAACAAAAATGGACACAAAGTGTCATGACAATACCTAACACAAGAAAAAAGGGTCTTGTATTAAGGTAAAAGAGTCACGTCAATACAAAGACATAAACGAAATATCTCAAAACCTAAACAGTCAATCAACATTCAAAGTATTAAATTCAAACAAAGTACGTCAACAAATAGCCAAGCTTCCTAACTTCACTTTCTTCAAGATGCTCACTTGAAAATGATGCTTAAAACGTCAACAAATATGTTGGTGAGAGTCATAGGTTTTAGACACACAATTAGACTCGTTTCACTGTGATTAACAAAACAAGGTAGGACAATAATGAACTATCAATCCTATGCTATCATGAAACATATTCAAATCAACACATTCACACTGGGTAGGCGTACCCTTTCGATCCCATGGTACCATAACCAATACTAAGTAGGCGTACTCATCCGATCTCAATCAATATTATAAGTAACACCAAGTAGGCAATACCACAAATAACACTAAGTGGGCGTACTCATCCGATCCCAATCAATGTCAACATGTAACACATAGTCATATAATAGTCATGTAATGTCCATACGCATTTAAAATACATAATCACAGCAATGAAACATTTCAAAACCTTTGCATCATTTTCATCCCAATATAAAAACAGAAAAATGGGACTATGAAACTCACATGATGCATAGCTACTTCACAAATTCCTCGCAACCAACTAAACACCCAAGTCGATGTAACAATCAATTGATGGACTACTATATCTATATTATGATTATAAACCCTTTACCATATTTCCCATACCTTACTTATATCCTAATACCCTTAATCCATTTATTCGAGTTTCCTAACTTTTTAGCAGAATTTTGTAGTCACTTCATGACTACAAATAAAATACTAAATCATCAAACTGCTTTTCCCTACTACATTCCCTACCTTCCCAATGAGTTATGAACTACTATGATTTTTTAGAAAAAATAATATTGAGTCTAACTATTTTATAAAAATTCAACATCACAAAGTACTCAGAAATTGATCTGATTGGACCACTCAAAAGTTTGGCTTGACCAGACCCATTTAGACACTTGGGAAAAATCTACAAAAATTCTAGAAATTCATAGACATCATGAACTTACTACAATAGCATTCCCATTAATTAAAAAGGTGTTTTTATATGGTTTTTGACCTCACAAACACAACCCAGAATCTGATCCTAAAACTCAGATTCGACAACGAATCTTGTACAATTATTTTGACGGACCTTCACTCACTTTTAATTCATGAAACCACCAAGGTTTGAAAGTAGACTCTCTGTAGTTAATTTTAGGCTCAATAAAATCTATTCGTATGACCGAGTTATGGCTCTCCCAAGATGACCTAAAATTCTGCCCAGTTTTTAATTCCGGATTTACAATAATTAAACCCTATCAAACATACCCAAAACCCTAATTATTATACCCAAATCAATATTAAATGTTCATAACATCATAATTACAGAAAGTTATAAACCCTAATTATCCATCAATCAATGTTACCAATATAAGAAGAATTAAACAAGAACGAGATTGAAGATCATACCTAAAACCTTTAACCGATTACACTTGAATCAACACACTTAATTCTTGATCAAAATTTTTTTTTTCTTTTCTTCTCTTTGTGGGTTTTGGCTGAATAAAAGAACAAAGGGGGAGAGACCAAATTTTTGTATTTATAGGCAAAACCTAATTCCTAATCATTATCTAATACTAGTTTGTGTTAGACTTTGACTCTTTTTTTCTTCCAACCGGCCCCTATAATATATATTTATATTTTTTTTCTAAATTATTATTATATGTATAATTATCCTTATTTTGTTATTTTTATAAAAACCCTTTATTAATTTAGTAAACATTTTAAATAAAAACTAGTTTTAAACTTACTATTTATAAATTTCATTTCATATATTACTTTCCTAAATTAGAAATACTAATGCTTAACTAATTTAAATACTAGACTTAATTCATCCCTAGGAACACACTATATTCTCTTTACGCTCATACTACAATTATTTATCAAATAACATAATAACGCATACAATCATGCCATCATTTCCATAGTCACAAAATGTGAACGAAATGAAATGGCTACTAAAACCACAACTCAATCACAATAAGATAAACACGCATCACGGATTGATATCAAATACGCATTTAAGATCACATTAGCTCACAATTATAATACACATAAATACTTTAGTCAACTCTAAAGGTTTAACTAACCTGCTCAAGTCACGGTTGTCACACAAACGTGATGCAATGAAATTACGGGTAACGGCTAAACAAGCAATAATTGATGGTTTTCTAAACTTAAATACTAATGTCAACCTAACAACGGATGTTTGGACCGCTCCTCATGGGTTGCCCAGTTCTTACATATGTGTTACCGCACATTGGATTGAACCCGGTACTTGGCAAATGATGAAGCGGGTCATTGCATTCGAAGACTTTCTGGTTCCCCACACGGGTAGTGCTTTAGCTAAAACGTTGAGAAATGTGTTTGTCAATTTTAACTTGGAAACTAAAATTATGTCAATCACATTGGATAATGCTAGCAACAACACATCAGCAATTAGTAAACTAAAATTAAAATATGAACCACCAATGGAGGGTAGGTTTTATCATAGTCGATGTGTTGCACACATCATTAACTTGTGTGTGCAAGATGGTTTAGCGGTGCCCGCGATTAATAAAATCAAAGAATCTTTTAAAACAATGTTAAAAGATGTATTTAAATCGGGTGGTAAAAACCATCAACGCTATATTAGAATCTGTAAACAAGCGGGGAAACCTTGTTTATCACCTCAATGGGACGTTCCGACAAGATGGAACTCCACTTATCATATGTTCCAAAGTGGTTTAAAACAAAGATCTACTTTGATGTATTTTCATGACCTTTTGGCTAGTAAGGGTAGGTGTGATCATTTTTCAGCTGAGAATTGGGTTACTATTGAAAGTTTAACCTAATTACTTGAAGTGTTTAACAATGCCACAAAAATTTTATCGAGGGTTTACTACCCAACATCTCCATTGGTACTTCAACAAATTTCTTCATGACTACCAAATTAAGCGAATATGAACTTGAGGGGGGTATATTTGCAACTATGGTTAAACCAATGAAGGAAAAACTTAAGAAGTATTTTCAAAGAATGCCACCGATAATTACTTATGCAGCCGCTTTAAATCCATGTTTTAATGTACACGGGGCAGAGTTTCTTATCGAGTGGATAAGTATGGATTTGGAGTTTTTTGACGATGGTTATGCAACTAAGGCAAAAAAATCAAGTAGTGGGGGTGGAGCTTCTTCATCGAGGGCGAGTGGCAGGAATCAAAAGACCCAGTTGCTAAACCGGTTGAAAGAACATAAAAACAAAAAGGCAAGAAGTGATCCTTCATTGTCCTCCGAATATGAGCGATAGGTTCATTCAGATTTTGTCACACATTTTCAAACAACTGAGTTTACAACTTTTGATGTCTTGGGTTTTTGGAAGGCAAAGGAAACAATGTTTCCCATTCTATCCCGCATGGCCATGGATATACTAAGTGTCCAAGCTACTTCGGTAGCTTCTGAATCCGCATTTTCAACAAGTGTCAATCCGAAGAACAAGACTCACTCTGATGTCCTTAGAGATGTGTATGTGCCTAAAAGATCACTTGGACGCTCAAGAGCGTAAACAAGACAAATCCACTCTTGAAACCCCCGTAGACTTTGAAGAAGAGGTCTTGGATGCCGAGGTGCAAGAAAATGAAGCCATCCCACTATCCGATGAAGAAATTGCACATGATGCTGCTAGCAGCGAAGGTTCTATGTCTGGACCCGGTTCAGGAGGAGGAGAGGGTGATTATGTTTATGATATGATGAACTATCATGATGATTACTAATTGTCGATTATGATGTTGTATTTTCAATTTTGATGTATTATGTTGTATTTTCCTTTCCGATGTATTTCGTTTATGATGTATTAGGTTTTCAATTAAATAAAAGTTGAAGTTTATTCAGTTTATTGCGTATAAAACCACAAAAAACAAAAAAAACACAAACCGGGTCCAAACCTGTTTTACAGGTTAACCGGTTATGAACCGGTTCCAAATCGGTGTGATCGGTTCGAATTTTAAACCGCCCAAAACCAATTCTGTAACATTTCACATCTTTAAGTCATTTTACGACTCAACACTTTCCATTATTTATTTTTAGGGATTTACGCGTTTACTTTTAATTTTCATCGTTTAGTTAAATCGCGTAAACTAAAAATCGACATTCAACGTAAACGGGCATCAAACAAGTAAAAGTTTACATCAAGCAAGTGTTATATAATTATTATGAGAATAATTATTAACTTTTCATATTTTAATTTTATCGGTTACGTAAAACGTTTACGTTTCGCAATAAAATACATTTTGGCATACCCGGAAATACCTATACCTATCTATA
This sequence comes from Tanacetum coccineum, assembly GCA_026074375.1. Taxonomy (NCBI): domain Eukaryota; kingdom Viridiplantae; phylum Streptophyta; class Magnoliopsida; order Asterales; family Asteraceae; genus Tanacetum; species Tanacetum coccineum. Next base: position 41,146 of record BQNB010016588.1, on the reverse strand, counting down.
CTCAAACAAATACCCACTATTATTATAACAACTCAAGAATTTTCATCAACCTATTTTACTATTATCACAATTATACGGGGAAATTTTTCGCTTTATTACATTACTTATATATCTCAGTATGTCATAACTAAAGTAGACAAGCTCACGCAACCTATCTATGGCAATCCTGTCTTCATATATGTCAAGCAAACATCACAATATGTCAAGTCAATATCATCATATCCTTATTACAAAGTACATTATTCCTATAATGTACCATTCGCAACGTTATATCAAAACGGGCTTTAAACCGTTATCGTATACCTCTAAACCCTAATTCCATGAAAGATTAACATCTAAAGTGAATGCACAAGATACTAAAGCATATGTACAAGTAATATGATATCTCATTTGAAATATAAAATCTCTTCAAGTCAAAGTACAAATCTCTAAAAGCTCAATGTACAAGTCATTAAGCATGATCTCTAAAATAGCCGTTTTACCTCCGTTTTCATTCTAATTTCTTCACCATCACTTATGTACAAGCTACTATACTCATTCTACAATGTGTAAACCCTAATTATTATATTCATAAGCCTTCACACACATATTTTACACTCAAAAACCCTAATTTCAAAACCAAAACCCTAAACCCAAGCTAGATTCTAAACCATACACGTTTCTCATTTTTAACCCAATAGTAAACCTAAACCAACTCTCCAATAAGTTTTAATAACTTAATATAACAATATCAATCATTTTCAAACATCATTCCATCATCATTTCATCATTCTACTTCAATTACACAAGAATAAATCCAGGAAACCCAAATTGTACCTAAAATTTGTGATTTTGACAGTACCTTTTTTAGATTTATTGTTATAGTTTTTTTTTTGTTATTTTTTGTTTTGTGATTTTGTTTTTTTAGTTTTTTTAATTGTTTATATTTTTTTTTTTTTTTTTGTTTTTTCGTTTTTTTTTTTTTACTCATTTTTCTAGACTATCTCATTCTCAAGTAAGCAACCAAGAAGTAATGGTAAACCCATAAAATGAATTTACAACATTTATCCCTTCAGGTAACCATCCTTAGCATTCAAACAATGTACGAATTTACAAACTAGAAACCATAAAAGCCTTATAATGAACCCAATTCCAAGGCTCCGCTTATTCCTTTCAATTCAACCCATGTTTAAACTAAAACCAATGATCAAACTCATTGATAAATACTTTTTAAAGCTCTAGGACCATTCCCATCAATTCCTACTTCAAGATATGCAATAATAAAACCAAGAAAGTCGAGAAAACCCTAAACGTGCCCTAATCAAACCCGAACCTCATTTCTTTAATTCGAATCCGTTTAAACCAAACAATTGGCTAACTTTGTTTAATACTTCCTATTCAGACTTTGGCTACATATATTAACTACCTTAACAAGTACACATGAATACAGCTTGAAAACTTGTGAAACCCTAGTCGAGACCCCAAAACACCCAAACCCCCTTCACCATCAATTTAGACGCCACTTTAAAACCATTCCAAGTGTAAAAATTCTATGTGAACTCTTCTAGAAACCCTTAACGCAGCTATACCCACCTAATAAGACCCATTTTCTTGGTTAAAAATGTAAGCACATGAACCTCTCTTTTGCTGAAACCACCGTGCTGAAGTACCACCACTAAACACCCGTCTAGTTGCTTTCTAGCTTCCATAGACTCATCCAACTCATCCCCTAGCTCACCACATCAGTACTAAGACTTACAATGTTCTCACATCAGATTCATGAGCTTCCTTAACCCCCTGATCTCAAGACTAGTAATACATCGACTAGAAACCTTCCATTTCCATTCTCATCACCCCCACCTACCTTATCTCATACCCATTATATGCAGCAATCCTTTGCTCCCTTAAATCCCTAGGATCATTAAAGAAGTCCTAAGCAGTAAAGCTTTGAAGATGTGATAGCCCCCGGAACAAGATACAAGGCGTACAGAGTGGAAAATACTACCCGAAACGAACCCCATTTCCATCCATTTTAATCCTTAAGCTCAACCCCCAGGTTCTGAATGTTCAACTTCTGCACTAACAGCCTTATAATGTACATATGATCCTAAATACATACCTCTTGTTAAAGCTTCATCACATCAAATTTCAGCTTATTTTCCATTTGATCTAAAACCGTACACTCGATACCCTAATTTACGCCCGTTTTTTAAAAATAAATTTTATAAGATTATATATTGTTTAATAATCTATCCTAGCATGCTTTATAAATAATGTTAAAAAAACCACTTTATTATTGATTATGAAGAATTTGAACTTAAAACCCCAGCGTTTACGTTGTGAAACCCTAATTTGACCCTTTACTACCTACTTAACGAATCATTAATTTAAAACTTGCGTTGTGTCAAACTTCATATTTTAGTTTGTTCATATAACTTATAAATGTCTATTGAAATGATTAAACTAAACATATGCATGGCAATTTGACATGTTTTGTAATTATAATCCATGTAATATCGCAACTTATCGGAAACTTATAACTAAAAGGACTAAAAATGTTATTTTACCAAAGTTATAACTACAACGGTATATTATGTCACTTTTCAAAGTCTAAGGTTTACTTGGCATATCTTTCAAAGTTGAGGGACCAAAGTCGTAAAAGTGCAAACTCCAAGGACGATTTTGCAACTTTTCAAACCCCAGGGTCTAAAATGTAACATTTTGAAAAAGTATAAAACATGCTATAACATTATCCAACCAACTTTAATTAACGCTTCTCGTGCTAACAAATTTCAGATATTGATCAAAACGCTTAAACCGATTATATCATATCACAATACTAGGAGCTTCATATTAGGAGTTTCATCTTGTCCTCCTCAAAAACGTTCACTTAATGACTTCTGAATTAATGAAATGGCCCAACGGTAGCAGACAATAATTCCAAACTCATCAAATCAAACGCATAACTCTTAAAACAAAAGTTTACCCTTAAAAGGAAAAAGTACAATCTTCCTAAGACCTAACATAATTACACAGTTGCATGACGTTGGCTGTTTATTATCAATTTACTATATAACATTCACCCGGTTAAGATTGTGATAAAGGATCGTCAAGCTTTCATTTTGGAATATTTTATTACATACTACCTAACAGTGTGAAGTCATAACCTACGCCTTTACTTATTACAATTTTATAAACCCGCGAGGGGGATACAAGCTTGTAACAAACTCCTTTTAACATACACGTGTTATCAATAACAATGTGATTACTTTTCAAAGACTTATACATGCTTAAACCCGGAATACAAGTGATTTTTAAAAGTTATAATCTATCCTGAAAAATACACGATTACAACTACTGTCTAAGTTACCATTATGCCAAAAGTCCATTATTATCATACCATTAATCACTTCGGGTGAACAGCAAATATTTAGGATAGATCTATCGGGATGACGAATCCTGTTTTGTGTTAGCCCCGATTAGGTAACCAAACACACTATATTTAAATTTCATAGGTATATGGCAATTACCTACACCGAGGGCCATTATCTCTCTATATATATATCACATCATTTTGGGTATATATATACACTAGTCAGTTTGTGTGCCATGAGCTTAGACCAGACTATACTATACCAGACAAGACCAGACAGACCAAACAAGACAATAACGCAGTAATACACGGTTACTATGATAATTGCATTCGTTGCAATTATTACAAATAACGAGTATATAATAACATGACCCAAGATCATAACAATAACATTTTCATAATAATTGTGTTTGTACAATTATTACATTATGACTTGTATTCAAACTGTTTATCAAACCTATGAACTTCACTCAACCTTTGTGTTGACTTTTTAGCATGTTTATCTCAGGTTATTGAGCAATATACGGCACGGAGTGGCATGGACATGAAGATGGCTAAAACTTGTTATCATTTCAACAATTGTATGTACTATATTTTTGGGCCAGCCTTCGATCAAACGTCTGATTTGAAATGAATGATAACTTATCTTTGAGATAAACGTCTTTGGGTCGTTTTCTATATTATGATTGTTATATCCATGAAGTAATACCCCCATATAGCTTACCGACTGCTAAATTGTAAAAATTGGGTGTTACAGATTGGTATCACGCCATGGTTATAGAGAACAAGGGCAAAACTTAACTAAACCAACATTCTTTTCTAGCCATCAAAAGTCCTCCGTGCACTACAATCCGGATCATAATAAAGATACATAATGATTAGTACTATATTATATCATTAAATAACTTATGTTATTTACAATTAGGTTGTTAACAGAACGATGTCTTCTCCCAACCGCTCTACTTCTGATATTGAGGATGCTTTTTCCTCTATGAATATTCTTAACTATACTTCGGTCTCATCGGATTATTTCCACTTCATTGGGAAGCAATTCTTTTTAACTCTTGGAAAACTCGAAACGATAATATGATTCCACTGGTATTGCTCATCTTTTTACAATAATCCTTGTTTGAAGGACGTACAAGCATTTTATGCTAAGGAATTACCTATTTCACCACTAGATCCTATTACTCCACCAACTATTTTGACTCCATCTCCTGTATTAACCACCACCATCACTACTATTTGATCCCCATATTTCTTGTCCTGAAGAACTATTACCACATAAGAAAGTAAATCCCATTCGCATCACCTTTCTTCCCAACTACGTTATCTACATTCATCTCGGAATCAAAACTTGTAATTGGTATCACCATCCTCCTCAGTTTATACTCCTACCCACCCCACTTCAAGTATTTGAAAATAGGAAAATGTTCAGATAGAGATGTATCTGAAAACATCATGAGAAACAATTCGAGAGATATTTTAAATTACATAGATGAACTCTATCATCACCACAAACATCGAGAAAATGGAGAAGGACGTATTCATAGAATGATCATAACGAAGGAATAGTGACACTAAAGACCAAACCACAGAGAAAATTCCCGTACGTCAGATTATCAGACTTCAAAAGGAACGGTTAGGGCAAAAAGATAAGATTGCTTTTGCTCACTACAAAAAAATTTCAATCTCGAACAAAATCATTGCGAAAATCCAAGCTTGTCACCAAACAGGCATCAGAGGATCTTAGGATGTCATCTGACCGACTCAAAACCAACAAACTCTTAAACTAATTATAGCTTATCTTAGCCAATGGGAAGTGTGTATAAATAAAAAAGCTTGTCCAAAGCTGACTATGGACAGTAAGAAGGCAAGTTATTATAAAGGCCATCCCATTTCGATCTTATTGTTTCCAATTTAAATCGCATCTTATCATCATCATTTCCACCAATTGCATATTATCTCACTTCTTTCATGAATCATATCATAACCCTTAAGTGCTTAAAATTCAAAAATAAGCATTTCTCTTTAAGCATTTTAAGCATACACATTATTCTATTAAGTATTACCTTCCTAAACCTTATGATGTCAAATCTTACTACGTGTTATCTCGTGGAGAGAATGCCACCCCAAAAGGACGTCAACATTTGAAACAACCAGCCATAACTTATTCTGGCAACACGCACACTAATTAATGATGGCATTTCCTCAGCTCTGAAAGCACAAGCTGCATCAATGGCAAGTGCTAGTAATCCCAATAGGAACACCGGACCTACTGGAAATCCTGTAGCAAAAACGGAAACTATAAAGACAGTTTCGTTAGCTGTCACCTTTCTAACTTCAATAGGTACGGAAGAGAGCAGTTAGCCTCATATCGTTTGTTTGAGCGGATTGATTTATATTTCCCTCGGAGCCTCTTGTGCCGAAGAAAACAAAGTGACATATGCTACCGGTACTTTAACCGATGATGCCCTGTCTTGGTGGAATTCATACACTCAACCTATTGGAATAGATCAAGCCAATCAAATCACTTGGACCGAATTGAAAAGACTCTTAACCGATAAGTATTGCCCTCGAACTGAAATCAAGAAAATGGAAGACAAATTTTACACCTTCGTTGTAAAAGGAAATGATCTTAAGACTTACATTAGGAGATTCCAAGAATTACCTCTATGCCCAAACATGGTACCAAATGCCGAGAAACTTATGGAAGTCTTCATCAATGGATTACCTAGAAGTATTGAAGGAAATGTTACTGCCTCGAAGCCTCAAACTTTGGAGGAAGCCATCAACATAGCCCAAGGTTAATGGATCAGATAATAAATCATGATTCTGAAAGAAGCTAATGATCATAAACGAAAGCTTAAGGATAAGGGAAACATCATCAACAACAACTATCAGAATAACTATAACAATAACAACTGTAACAATGATTACCACCAGCAGCAGAATAAAAGACAAGAAACCTTCAGGTACATATCGCGACCAATTGGGTATACTGGGAAATCGTCCCTGTGTTTAAAGGTGCAACCCTGCTCACATAGACCTTGCCCTGTCAAGTTTCGAACTGCAACAAGATAGGTCATCGGACCAAGAACTGCAGAAACTGGACTACTGAAACAACCAACAAACAGTAAGCCGTTAAACCGATAATACCTGTTGAAAGAAAGACATTATGCGAACCAGATGCCTCAAGGAAGCAAACCAACAGGCCCACCAAAAACATACATAGTAGAGGAGCATAATTTTGTTCACTTTAGGATTTCTACCCTAGAAACAACTCTCGAGGATATTCAACTCTCATTAGAATCTTCTTCAATCTAAAAACCCCAATCATCAAATCCTCGACGTCCTGTACTTTTATCCTACTACAAGATACTATAGCATAAGTACAACTTTTTTTCATATGTAAAGTTATCCATGAAATAATAAAGTGACGATTTCATTACATCTTGTTATCCGGTGGTATCAAAACTCTACATTGTTTTTCAATTGTATTATGTTCAAACTCTGAATACTCTCCTCATACCTTTGCGACATAAATTATCATCCTCTATTATATGGGCGTCAGTACAAAATCAACATCATCAATATTATCTAACAAATCATTTTCTACACAATACCAAAAGTTTGTGTTTTTATGCTTAGTAAGACGATTTATGATCAGCTTATTGAAATGAATTAGGTCACTTCTCATTGAAAAGGAAATTATAAATCTCGGAACAATGAATTTATAAATTTCTCAGTTCAAGAGTTGAATGCTTCTGTATGTAATGTGCAAATTCTAAATAATTAGGCTTACGATTATATAACACGACTTAACAAACCAGTTTCTTTCAACCTAATGTACAAACAATTCCTTAATCATTATCATTATATACCTTTATACCTTTCAATATACTATTCATTTCCAAATCTGTATCTCACTTGATTAGTAACTCCTCTTACAAATTCAAATCATATCCTTGACATTACCCATTCCAATGATCCTCCGTAACTAAAAATATTCTGTTATATTCTGCAACAAAATAACACGGAAACACACAATAGAATCTATAACAAATGTCAAATGATTTCAATACCACTAGGTATGCAAAATTTAACAGAGACTTGTGATAGCATTCTTATTCGATGTTACTTTTAAAGGTTAAAGAATAACGATTCTTTAACGATCACAGTAAGGCACAGCAAAAGCATGTAGGGCCCATAACCCACCACGTTTCCGTAAATCAAAGTACTTCATCCACGCCAGTTCTATCAGGATCTGAGAAATTCTATTGGCTGTCATCAAGATGAATGTCGTCTTGAAAATAAGTCGATGTTTGAAAGGAAAGGTAATATAATTATGGTGTACAACATAAATTATAAATGGCAATCACACAAAGACAGACCAAGTGACTTGTGACCTTGATTAACCTAACAAAAAAATCAAATTCATGCCCAGTACCCTGCTAACAATCTATTCACTATAAACTTTTCAATTATATCTTTGGATGAGAATTTCTGTAAGGGTTGGAGACTATAACAACAACAGAATTCCATCAACCTATTTTACTAATATCACAATATACGAGGGAATTTTTTCGTTATACGGGGAAATTTTTCGCTTTATTACATTACTTATATATCTCAGTATGTCATAACTAAAGTAGACAAGCTCACGCAACCTATCTATGGCAATCCTGTCTTCATATATGTCAAGCAAACATCACAATATGTCAAGTCAATATCATCATATCCTTATTACAAAGTACATTATTCCTATAATGTACCATTCGCAACGTTATATCAAAACGGGCTTTAAACCATTATCGTATACCTCTAAACCCTAATTCCATGAAAGATTAACATCTAAAGTGAATGCACAAGATACTAAAGCATATGTACAAGTAATATAACATCTCATATGAATATACATTCTATCCAAAGAAAGGTACAAGTCTCTAAAAGCTCAATGTACAAGTCATTAAGCATGATCTCTAAAATAGCCGTTTTACCTCCATTTTCATTCTCATCTCTTCACTACCACTTAATCAAGCTAATATACTCATTTTACAATATATGAACCCTAATTATTCCATACATAAGCTTTCATACATCTTTTTGCACTCAAAACCCTAATTCAAAACCCTAAACCCTAAAACCGAGCTAGTTTCTAAACCATGACCTGTTTCTTGGCTTTTATCCATTATAAACCCAAACCAACACTCAAATGAGTTGTAAAAACTTATTTTACAATCATATCAATCCTATTCAATCATTATTTCATCATTACTTCACTTGTACGTAAAACATATCCTAGAAACCCTAAATGTACCTAATTGGTTCGTTTTTCATTTAACCCGTTTTACTCGTTTTAACCCATATAATCCCAAATGAACCAACACCAAGGCCATTTTAAACTGCATAAAAGAGTTTACAAATCATTATCTATCATTAACTTGGCAATGTGCAAGAAATCAAAGCCTAGAAAACCTTAACGAATCCAGAAAACCCTAATTATGCCCTAATTGTAACTTTGACCCGTTTTCTCAATTTCAACCCATTATAACTTAAACCAACGACCAAACTTCATTGATAATACTTTATATAAGCCCTAGGATCTGTATTCCATCATTCTAATAAAAATCATACGAATTATAAACCAAGAAAGTCAAGAAAACCCTAAACGAGCCCTAGTTGAACCAGTACTCCCATTTCTTCAATTCTAATCCGTTTTAACCCAAACAAATTGCTAATCTTTGCTAATTACTTTAATCCCAGACCTTAACAACCTATTTCATCATTCCTTAATCATTTATAACACAATGTACCTTGTTAAAACCGTTGAAGAACCCGTCAAACCTAAAATAGACCCAGTTTGCTTCTATGACCATTTTAACCCCTCTAAATTGCTACCATGTACAAATGACCACCCAAGAACTCTTCTAGAAACCTTCAAGCAGCTTACAAGCACCTCTCTTCAAATATCTTCCATTTATATTGTTTAAAAATGGCACATGGTTCCTTGTTTCTTCTAGTTATAGCCGCGGCATACCAAGGATAAACCACCTCATCAAAGCTAGTTTCTAGCTTATCCAACACACCTAATAGCCTCTCCTCATCACCCTATAGACCTCTTATGTGTCCCATCTCAGATTGAAAGCTTTCCTTGAAGCTTAAGGGTCCTTTACCTATAAATAGGAGCCATAACACTTCATTTTTCTTCATCCCCCACTCTCTTATCTCATACCCATTATAGAAGCAATCCTTTGCTCTAATAGATCCTAAGTGATCTTAAAGAAAGACCCAAGTACATTAAAGGAATCAAAAGAAAAACCAAAAACGAAGCCCGGAGTCTACTACTAGCCGTACGTAGCGAAAAGGTCCCGAATTCTGACCCGTTACACCCATTTTTGATCCTTGAAGCTCCAAACACCCATGTTTTTGAATGTACACACTACACTTCTGCTCCTACAACCCTTACAAAGTTCATATGATCTAAATATACTCTTTTATAAAGTTCATAACTCAATTCATGCTCATTTTCCATTGATCCAAAACCGTACACCCAAACCCTAATTTTGCGTTTTTCTTAAAACAAATGTTATAATGGTTTAAATATTGTTAAAAGCTATCCTATCATGCACTAACTAGATGTTAAAATAAAAACCACTTTATTGATTAACGAAAGAATTTGAACTTAAAACGCCACGCGTATACGTTTTGAAACCCTAATTTGACGCACTTTTACTCATGAGCTTACAAACGAATCTTTTAAATTAAAAATTGTGTTGCGTTTAAAACTTCGCTATTTATGTTATTATTAACTTATAAAAGCCTATGAAATGTTTAAACTAAGCTTGCATGGCAATTTGGACATGTTTTGTAATTATAAATCCATGCAAGGGGTATATATACGTAACTTTCGGAAACTTATAACTAAAAGGGCTAAAAGTGTAATTTTATCAAAGTTATAACTCAGGGGATTCTATTATGATCACTTTTCAAACGTCCAAGGTTTACTTGTATTCTTTCAAAGGTGAAAGGACCAAAGTCGAAAAACAATGCAAATCCAAGGACCAACTTGCAAATTTTTCCAAACCCTAGGGTCCTAAAATGTAACATTTTTGACGCGCAAGCTCTAAATATCAAGCTCACAAAAAATTTATTTACATAACTTTAATTAACTCTCTCTCGTGCTTAACATTTTCTTCCCAGATATATGATTATAAACGCTTAAAAACCGATTATAATCGTATCACAATACTAGGGAGCTCTCATATAGAGGCAGTTTTTCATCTTGGCGTATATAACGTTCTTGACTGAGTTGTATCGGTTTATCGAGCATTCTAAAGTGCCTTAGCTCCTCAAACAGTTTTACTTGAAGACTCTGAATTGTAATGGCACGAACAGAGATACTAACAATTCCAAACACACTCAATCAACACTCTTCAAACTCTTAAACCAAAAAGTTTAACTAGTACAAAATTCCTAAACTTGACACATATTCACTCAGAGTGGTATTGATGTGGCCAGTCCTATTTATCATTCATTATATCCAACCTTCTGGGTTAAATTTGTGCTAAAGGTCGTCATCTTTCATATTCCAGAATATTTATTACCTCTCCTACCAGTGAAGTTTCAAACCTCGGGCCTTTACTTATTTTACATAATTTAAAACCCGCGAGGAGGATAACATTGCTTGTTACAAACTCTTTTACATACTTATTTATTTTTTCCTTATAACAATGTGAATACTTTGTCAAAGGCTAATGAATTCATAACCCCATATTTTAATCTTTTGAATACTTTATAAACCTGTGATACCTGATATAAACCATGAATGCAAGTGTTTTCTAAATGTATGCTATCCAGATATATTATTGCCTAAGTAGCTTCCAGTGCCATTATTTCCATATCATGAATCATTAATTACTTGCATTGCGAGTGAACGCGAATATTGTGAATAATGAATCTATAGTGTGGAACGGCTCCCCGTTGGTATACCCATTCATCGGGTAGCCAAACGCACTATATTTGTCCTAATAGATAACCTTGAAAAGTTATTTTTTCCACGGGGACATATGTCCCTAACCAATATCACTACGGTGATTTCCCTGTTAATGTATTGATGTCATGAGCTTAGCTGCAATAATAATGTTACCCTGATTTTCCATGATAATTGTATTCGTTGCAATTATTACCATTATAATGACTTGCATTCAACCATATAATATTCAACTATTTTCCAATGATAATACGGTTCTCCATGATATTAAATGTTCTCCATGATAATTATCCCAGTAATGCCAATATTTCCATTATAACTTGTATTCAATCATTACATTTCAAACCTATGAATTTCACTCAAACCTTTGTGTTGACCTTTTTAGCAAAATTGTTTTTTTTTATCTAGGTAATTAAGCAAGTTGCGCACGTAGTGGCATGGACTCGATAATGGCTGAAATTGTTATCATTCAAACATATGCTTTGTAGATGTGGGACCTACATTTTGTAAAAAACTCGTTATAATGATTGATAACAAATTTTTTCCAACAGACGTCTCTTTTAAAGTTGTATTTCTAAGATTAATGATTTGTTGTATCCATGAATTAATACCCCAGATTAATCTTTCTCGCTGCTATAGTGTAAAAATAAGGATAGTGTTACGATGGTACAGCGCCATCTGGTTATAGAGAAACAAGGTCAAGAAACTTAACTACATAACCACATTTCTTTTTCAGCCATCAAAGTCCTTCGTGCCACTACATTCCGGAACAAGTATGTAAATATACATATCTATTATACTATTACATAAATAACTTATGTTATTTATAAACTAGGTTGTTAACAGAACGATGTCTTCTCTCAATCGCTCTACTCGATATATAGGATTACTATTACTTCCTCTACAACATTCTAACTATTTCCCATACCATCACCCAGGAAACATTTCTCCTAACTCTTCAGATGATTTTACTAAGTATCTATTGGACATACTATTATTCCCACCTTTACATGATGATCCGTATATACAAGCATATGATGTCATTCCACCATCCCAAGTTATTATTGCTTACCAGCTATATGTTACCTCCATAACAATGGTCTATACTCGAGATACTTCTTTCCTCCCAAGAAGATTTCATCACCTGAAGGCGCTAAGACTCCTGTTAAATCACCTAATCCAATGTCTACATCATTCACAGAGGATTTTCATCACCGGTTAGAGTCAACTACCTCACCCACCAAACTATCCTTTAAAGAGTCTATCTCGTAGAGTTAGAAAAGATCATTATGGATCATATCGCGACCATTGGAATAAAAACCAGTCCCCAAGAACTTAAAAACGTTCATCACTGGGAATAATCATGGAAGATATCAAGATTCGTCATCAAGAGTCTTCTGAACAAGATCCAAGAACTCAAGAGAGAACCACCATATTAGATCTGTATCGTTTACAATTTTCTAGAATCCCACCATTAGATGTATGAATAATGACACTTGTCAAATTTTGCTATGTAAATTTTATAGACAAGTTATTTATACAATGGTGATTCCGTTATACCTCGTTATTCTATGATACCTATTGTGTATGTCGAGAATATCTATCCTATATCCTGAAGAACGATTCTCTTACCATTCGATTTTCTCAAACCTTTATATCTAAGCCTCCTATCGGATTACTCATTCCATTATTTCCATATCTATCTTAAATTCTAAAACTTTCTGTTGTATCCTTCAATATCAAAGAATTATTCTCATACCTGTGATATGGCTATATCATTTTATGGATTCTCATTCTGTGTTGTCTTGTATATGTTGATAGATGCCTCCCAAGAGAACATCAACATCTGCAGCACCAGCCATAACTCTAGATGCCATCCGGCAACTAGTTGCTGACAGTGTTGCTATTGCTTTGAAAGCACAAGCTGCTAACTTAGCAAATACAGACAATACTAACAAAAACACCAGGACAAGCGGAACTCCAGTAGCAAGGAAAGGAATCAACGATCACAAAAGAAAGATTGAAGATAGAGGAAACACCACCACCAACAACAACTATCCCAAACACAACAACAATAATCACTCCCAAACAACTTAACCAAAATATCTACTCCAGATACCCACAATAAAAACAACCATAACAGATTTTCCACCACCAAGCATAATAGAAGACAAGGAAACTTCAAAACTTATACTGCCACCAATGGAAATGCTGGAAACCTCCTGTGTAAGAGATTAGACTACACACACGGACCATTGCAGCTGTCAAGGTCAGGTTTGCAACAAGATAGGTCACCAGACCAAGTACTGCAAAAACAATAGGGCTACAAGAAAGCATACTTAGAGATGAGCTTGCTACTCTAGAAACAACTCTCGAGGATATTCAAGTTCATCAGAATCTTCTTCAATCTGAAAACTTCAATCATAACCACAATCCTGTCTTGTTACAATTTTAAAAAAAATCTATAATTCTACTACGAGATACGTAAAATAAGTATTAACTCTTTTTAGAGTTTCATATGTAAAGTTATCTATGAAATAATAAAGTGATAATTCCGTTACATCTTGTCATCTGGTGGTATCAAAACTCGTCAATTCTATCATACTCAAACTCTAAATACACTCCTCATACCTTTGTAACAAAAAATTTCATCATATGGCCGTCAGTACCATCAACTTCTCAATATTATCTAACAATCATGGATTCATATCATTTTCTATACATTCCCCATAACATCATGTTTTTATTGACTTAGGTAAACGATGTATGATCCATCTTATTAGAAATTGAATTAGAAAGCTTCTTCATTTGAATAAGGAAATTATAAAGTACCTGAAACTATAATTTTATAACTTCTTCAGTTACAAAGAGTTGGACACTTCTTTATTGTAAGTGACTAATATAAATTAAATAGCCTTAAGTATATAACATACGAACAAACAAGTTTTCTTTCATCCGTTTGTACAAAAAATTCCTTCTAATCATTATCATTAATACCTTCATCCTCTGTTCACATTTCACAATCTGTATCTCATATGATTAGAAAACACTACTCCAATTCAATAATCATAATCCTAACATCACTCATTCCATGATCTTCGTATACTAAAATTCTCTGTTATATTCTGCAACGTAATAACAAGGAAACACACAAGAATCTATACAATGTCAAATGATTTCAATACCACTAGGTATGAAAATTTTGACAAAGACTTGTGATAGCATTCTTATTTGATGTTGACTTTTAAAGGTTAATGAATAACGGTTCCTTACGGTCTGAGTAGCGCAACGTATTCCATCCACCTAGATTCTACCAGAATCTAGAGAAATTCTATTGACTGTCACCAAGAGGTATGATCTTGAAAATAAGTAGACGTGTGAAAGGAGGTAATTATAATTATGGTGTACAACATAATTATAAATGCATCACACACGTGGACTTGTGACCTTGATTAGCCTAACTTAAATTCATGCCCGGTACTATCATCTATTCAATTCAACTTTTAGCTAAATCTCGGGACGAGATTTCTGTAAGGGGTGGAGACTATAACAACTCAAGAATTTTCATCAACCTATTTTACTATTATCACAATTATACGGGGAAATTTTTCGCTTTATTACATTACTTATATATCTCAGTATGTCATAACTAAAGTAGACAAGCTCACGCAACCTATCTATGGCAATCCTGTCTTCATATATGTCAAGCAAACATCACAATATGTCAAGTCAATATCATCATATCCTTATTACAAAGTACATTATTCCTATAATGTACCATTCGCAACGTTATATCAAAACGGGCTTTAAACCATTATCGTATAGGTTTTTACCTAAAAAAAACCCTAATTCCATGAAATATTAACATCTAAAGTGAATGTACAAGCTACTAAAGCATATATACAAGTATCATAACATCTCATATGAATATACATTCTATCCAAATAAAGGTACAAGTCTTATAAAGCGCAATGTACAAATCATGAAGCATGAACTCCAAAATAGCCGTTTTACCTCTATTTTCATTCTCATCTCTTCACTACCACTTAAGCAAGCTAATATACTCATTTTATAATATATGAACCCTAATTATTCCATACATAAGCTTTCATACATCTTTTTGCACTCAAAACCCTAATTCAAAACCCTAAACCCTAAAACCGTAGATAGTCTCTAAACTATGACCTAGATTCTTGCTTTTCTTTGGATTGTTATCCCATTATAAACCCAACCAACCCTCAAATGAGTTTGTAAAAACTTATTTTACAATCAATATCATTCGATTCAAGCTTATCTATCATCATTACTTCAAACATTTACTTCACTTGTACGTAAACACATCTCCTAGAAACCCCAAATGTACCTAATTGGTTCATTTAAACCGCCTTACGTCGTTTTTAAAAACCATTATAATCCTAAATAACCAACCTATGGCCATTTATAAACTCACAAAATAGTTTACAAATCTATTCTATCAATTACACTTGGCAATGTGCAAGAAATCAAAGCCTAGAAAATCTTAATGAATCCAGAAAACCCTAATTATGCCCTAATGGTAATTTTGACCCGTTTTCTCAATTTCAACCCATTTTAACTTAAACCAATGACCAAAATTCATTGATAATACTTTATATAAGCCCTAGGATCTGTATTCCATCATTCCTAATCAAAATCATAAGAATTATAAACCAAGAAAGTCAAGAAAACCCTAAACGAGCCCTAGTTGAACCATGAGTCCCATTTCTCAATTCTAATCCGTTTTATCACCAAACAAATTGCTAATCATTGCTAATTACTTTAATCCCAGACCTTAAACAACCTTTTCACATTCCTTAATCATTTAATAACAGTGTTACCTTGTTAAAACCGTTGAAGAACCCGTCCAACTAAAAATAGACCCAGTTTGTCTTCTAGACCATGTTTACCCCTCTTATAAGATTGCCAACATGTCAAATGAACAACTTATAATCTCTTCTAAAACCTTCAAGCCTATCATACAAGCACCTCTCATTCAAATATCTTCCATTTATATTGTTTAAAATGGCAAGAAAAAACATGGTTCCTTGTTTCGTCTAGTTATAGCCGGCGGCATACCAAGGAAAACACCTCATTCAAAGCTAGTTTTATAGCTTATCCAATCTCACCTAAAGCCTCTCCTCATCACCCTATAGACCTCTTATGTGTCCCATCTCAGATTGAAAGCTTTCCTTGAAGCTTAAGGGTCCTTTACCTATAAATAGGAGCCATAACACTTCATTTTTCTTCACCCCCCACAGTCTCTTAATCTCATACCCATAAAAAGCAATCCTTTGCTCTAATAATCCCAAGTGGATCTTAAAAGGCTAAAGTACAGAAAAGGAAGCAAAATAAACCCAGAAACAAAGCCCGAAGTCGTTACACTAGACCGTACAAAGCCGAATCTATCCCGATTCTGACCCGTTTCCACGGGAGCTTCTTAAAAAATTTATATAAAAATGGGGGGGGGGGGGGGGGGGGGGGGGGGGTATAATGGTAGAGAATGTAAGCTAATAACAAGTTTTGAATGTGCAATTCTGCTCCTACACCCTTATAATGATTCATATACCAAATATACTCTTGTTAAAGTCATAACGCAATTCAATGCTCATTATTCTTTTGATCCAAACCGTACACACCGAAACCCTAATTTTATGCGTTTCTTAAAACTAAATGTTATAAAAGGTTAAATATTGTTATAATCTATCCTAGCTATGTCGTTTTTTTTTGTTTTAAACCTAAAAAAAAGTTTTTTTAAAAAAAACCACTTTATTAGATTAATGAAAGAATTTGAACTTAAAACCCACGCGTTTACGTTTTGAAACCCTAATTTGACCCGTTTTACTTCATAACTTAACGAATCATTAAATTAAACTTGTGTTGCGTTAAAACTTCATATTTAGTTTATTATAACTTATAAATGCCTATTTAAATGTTAAACTAAGCTTGGCAAATGGCAATCTCTTCAGGACATTTTTTGGTAATTATAAATCCATGCAAGGGTATATATCGTAACTGTTTGGAAACTTGATAACCTAAAAGGAGCTAAAAGTGTAATTAATCAAAGTTTTATAACTCCAGGATCTATATGTCACTCATCTTTAAAACTCCAAGTTCACTTGTATACTCTTTACAAAGTTGAAAGACCAAAGTCGTAAAAATGCAAACTCCAAGGACCTACTTGCAATTTTCCTAGGGTCAAAATTTATCAATTTTGGAAAAGATAATAAAATCATGCACAAAACATAGTTGGACTTAACTTTAATAACGCTCTCTCAATGCTTAACATTATCCAGATATTGATTAAACGCTTAAAAAACCGATTATCATCGTAATCGAACAATACTTAGTGAGCTTCATATTAAGGAGTTTCATCCTTGGTTAATACGTTTGACTAAGTTTGTTGGGTTTACGATTAAAGTGCCTAGCTCCCTCAAACGGTTAACTGAATGACTTCTAAATTATGATATACTCTCGACCAGTGAACAATAATTTCCAAACTCTTCAATCAAACTCATGAATTCTTAAACCAAAGTTCAAAGTATAAACAATCTTCCTAAGACTTGATCAAATTCTATCACTAGGTTGTAGTGACGGGCTGTCCTATATCATTTCATTATATCAAACCTTCCCTGGTTATCGATGGTGATAGAGGTCGTCAGCTTCTTCATTCTAGAATATTTTATTAGACATCTACCTACCAGGATGAAGTACTTAACCATCGCCTTACTTATTTTAATATTTTATAAACCCGCGAGGGGGATACATGCTTGTTACAAACTCTTTTACATTCTCGTTTATCTTATAACATATGTGATTACTTTTCAAAGGATTAATGAATTCCAACCCCATATTTCTACTTTTGAATACTTATAACAATCTGTGAACCTGATATAAACCATGAAGCAAGGGTTTTCCTAAATTATGCATCCAGATATTATTGCCTAAGTAGCTTCCAGTGCCATTATTTCCATATCATGAATCATTAATTACTTGCATTGCGAGTGAACGCGAATATTGTGAATAGATCTATTGGGGGTGACGGCTCCCGTTGGTATACCCATTCATCGGGTAGCCAAACGCACTATATTTGTCCTAATAGGTAACCTTGGCAAGTTATCTTTTCCACGGGGACATCTGTCCCTAACCAATATCACTACGGTGATTTCCCTGTTAATGTATTGATGTCATGAGCTTAGCTGCAATAATAATGTTACCCTGATTTTCCATGATAATTGTATTCGTTGCAATTATTACCATTATAATGACTTGCATTCAACCATATAATATTCAACTATTTTCCAATGATAATACGGTTCTCCATGATATTAAATGTTCTCCATGATAATTATCCCAGTAATGCCAATATTTCCATTATAACTTGTATTCAATCATTACATTTCAAACCTATGAATTTCACTCAACCTTTGTGTTGACCCTTTTTAGCATGTTTATCTCAGGTAACAATTACTCAAGTTGGCATATCAACGGAGTGCAATGGACTCGAAAAGGCTGATCTGTTATCATTCAAACATGATGTTTTAGATTTTGGGACCTACATTTTGTAAAAACTCTGATTATAATGAATGATAACTAAATTTTTCCAACAACGTCTCTTTTAAAGTTGTTTTCTATGATTATGATTGTTGTATCCATGAAGTAATACCCCAGATTATCTTCCGCTGCTATATTGTAAAAATGGGGGTGTTACAATTATACCCATTACACAAAAATTAACTCATTTGTTCAATATTTAAACCATAGGCTGGATCCAATATGATAAAACACAAACCAAACTCAAACTTTTCTTCCTTTTAATTAACTAACTCAACCAAGGACCAAAGTACCTTACATAATACAACTTACTAGAAATTGGCTTGTCAATGTCCTTCCTCCCTCCTCACAACATGCGTCTCCCTCCTCCTAGGGAAGAGGAGAACTCTTACATATTTTACCCATTTACTTAACCTTAGTTAGTTTAGGGTTGTTAACCTTAACCCTTGCTATATAAAGGAAGCACTAGGTAAGTAAACTCACACTCTCATATTTCTTGCAAATAATCAAAGCAAAAACTCTCTCCCAACCAACACAAACCCACGGCTCAAGATTTAACATTTAGGGTTTCATATAAATTTTTATTCTAGCATGATACAAGTGTTCAAGCATTGATATTAAGTGTATCTAAGGTGATACAAATTGAATTGGAAGCTTGGTTGGGTATTAACAAGGGTTATATCAAGGAAGAAAGTTAGGGTTTTCTTATTAGGGTTTCGAATTGGGTTAAGTTTTAGGGCTTGATTCTTTGTGTTCTTGATCAATCCTACACTTCTCTAAGGTTTATTTAAACCCTAATCATTTCCATTTATTCATTACATGTTTCTACATACTTGTTATCTATGTTAATCACCACCTAGGTTTGTTTTTATGATTTATGGAATATTACAATCTCTTATGAAATTCGAATTTATATATATGAATGGTGAAATAATGCTTAAAATGGAAGTACATACTTTATATAAATGTTAATTAATTTATACGTCTAGTTTATAAATTAATTTGTTGAAGTTTTATTTATAAAGTTTATGTACAAATATCATGAGGACAAATTTCTTGGACAATCATTATGGACAAATTAGAGGACCCAAAGTATGTATGACATATGGTATAAAGCATTGTAAATGACTTGTACAAATTTGAACCAAGGAGTAATTTATAGAATTAGATTTATAAAATATATATATATATATAACCTACTGTTTCAATGCTACTGTTAGAATTCGAAATTTATAAAATTATGGAAACATTTTATTAAATTAGTACATATTACAAGGATCGTAAGCATATAAAGAACTTGAAAAACCGAGCCATAACGAAGAAGTTATGACATTTACAAGTTTACGATAATTAAATATATAATAGTGTTTTTATAAAAGATATTTTATAAAAACCATTACTGTTACATATCTGATAGAAATTTATAAATATTTTATAATGATAGTACATGTCATGAGGATTCCAAGCATATAAGAAACTCGAAAAACAAAATTAAAACGAGTGAGTTACGAGTTTTACAAGTTTTAAGTTTATAAAAATACTTTTATAAACTGTTTTGAATTACTGAGTTCGACACAGATTTTTATACAAACAGTGGACATTTTATTTACATAGTTTATCTTGTCACGAATCCATACATATAAAGAACACGCGAAACCGAGTTAAAATGAGCAAGTCGTGAGTTTTCAAAGATTTCAAATAAATAGAAAGTATAAAACCAATTAATTTTTATAAATAATTTTCTATGACTTTTATAAAAATTTAACATTCTGATGGAAATGTAAAAAGAATTTTACGAGGGTTTTCGGGTCCGTTTGGGCTATAAAAACCTTAAGAAATATTGTCGTATCATTTATATAATATTTATATACGTTTTTAACTTTATAGATATTATTTTATAAAACAATTAAACTAATTATATAACATCATTATATAATCAAATAAAAATACTAAATCATGTATTATTAACTAATAAACAACTATTGGACAAAGGTAACATTTTATTTTACACACATAAATAAATAGACATTTATTTAACAAGTACAATATAAATATTGTTTTAACATTTTAAACTAAACAAAAACTATTAGGTGGTGGTGTAACTATATAACTTGTGATGTCGTATTTATATTAAATACACTATACTCATACGGCCTACAATTAATTAGGTTGCATTCGGATTTCTTGAGACATTTCACTTATTTGATTTAGATAATCAATCCATTCACTTGAGGTGAGTTCATAGCTCCGCTTTTATACAATTACAATGATTTGCAACTTTTGGGGTGAGAAACATGCATTGTTTTACAAATTGGACGCAAGTGTACATTTTAGCATGATTACGTATTTACCTAAGTAGCGATAACCCACCGAGCCCATTATCATGAACTGTCAATTACTTTGTGTAAGCGCGAATGTTATAAATAGATCTATTTGCGATTGACCTCCCCTATTTGGGTGAGTAGCGCTCACTGTGCTGGTTTGCCAGACAATGGACGTACCATTCTGGGGTATCCGTTTCTTCGGCATGGAGCAGCCAGATTCACTAGAGGCCGCACCACAGAGTCTTGGACAGGCACCACCTTCACCAGATTACGTTCCTGGTCTTGAGCACCCACCTTTTGTGATATTGTATGTGTTACAATAGTCATGCACTTGGAAATCTTACGGTCCTACATTATATTTACTTAAACTTGTGAATTCACCAACTTTATGTTGACGTTTTAAAGCATGTTTTTCTCAGGTCAATAAGGTACAAGAACAAAGATACATTGGGGGTCAACATTTTGGGAGTCATTTGGCATGGAGATTTAAATGCATTACATTTTGGAGTATTTGTTATGTATTGACATCTTTACACTTTTCACGGATGAACAAGCTAAGCCATGGGCTTTTGTATCAAATAATTTATTTAATTCAATGTATCATTTTCAAACGACTCATATAGAGGTTGTTCTCATATCTTGTGCTATTGATCTATGATGTAACACTCCTGGACCCATATTCCGCTGTGACCCTATTTGGGGGTGTTACAGATTGGTATCAGAGCCAAGGTTATAGAGAACTAGGTCAAATGTTTTTACTTGGACTATAACCATTTTCACAAACATTGCATCATATAAATGTTTTTCACGGGACATACATACACTATTGAGTTGCATTAGTTGGTTAGACTAGATGCTTTCATGATCTATATACGTGCTTATATTATATTATGTATATACAATACTGATCTTATATAATATACTTATATAAGTTTATTTTATTGTTTCAACAGTCATGTCGCCATATACAGTTACCTACACGTCCATTTCATCTGAGGACGTACCATTCTGGGGTATCCGTTTCTTCGACATGGAGCAGCCAGATTCACCAGAGGCCGCACCACAGAGTCCTGGACAGGCACCACCTTCACCAGATTACGTGCCTGGTCTTGAGCATCCACCTTTACCTGATTATGTGCCTGGCCTTGAGGAGTTAGAGCGGGCACCGCTTATCTATGTACCTAAGCCTGAGTACCCTGAGTACTTAGTACCATCTGAGGATGAGGCACCTATGGAGGATCAGCCTTTACCAGATGATACTTCGCCTGCAGCCTTATCGTTGGGCTACATTGCTGACTCCGATCCAGAGAAGGACCTTGAGGAGGATCATGCCAATAGAAGAGACGATGATGATGATGGTGATGATGAGGAGGAGGAGGATGAGGAGGATGAGGAGAACGAAGAGGAGGAGGAGCACCTAGCTCTGGCCGACTCTAATGATGTTCCTCTAGCTGCTGATCCTGTCCCCTCCGCTGAGGAGACATAGCTATTCGAGACTGATGAGTCTGCAGCTACACCACCACCACCACCTGCATACCGTACCACTGCTAGGATGTCTATTTGAGCTCAGGCACCTATACCATTTCCGTCTTAGGTAGAGGTTGATAGACTTCTTGCCATACCTACACCACCACCATCTCTATTATCACCCTGGTCATCTCCACTCCCCCAGATTCCTTCACTACCACTACCCCTACCATCACCACCTACTAGCCCTACTTATGTTGAGGCACCATTGAGCTACAGGGCAGCCAAGATTCGATGGAGAGCTGCATCACCATCTACCCACCAGCCATCAGAGATATCATCACCACTCCTATTATTACCATCCACTACTCACAGGGATGATATTCCCGAGGCGGATATGCCGCTTCGGAAGAGAGCTTGTTTCACTGCTCCCACTAGTAGGTATAAGGTGGGGGAGAGTTCATCAGCTGTTGCTGCTAGGTAGGCTAGACATACTCTAGCCCATAGGGTTGAATATGGATTTGTGGATACTAGTATCCGTGCTTCTAAGAGTAGAGCAATGACCTCTGTTAGGAATTATAGATTTGATGAGACAAAAGAACGAAACAAGAGGGACTAATTAAGCATTATGGAATTCTACAAAAGATGAAGGATTCTACAAGATATGATAAAGAAGGAAACAAGATCAACATTAAAGACTTGCTTAAAAAGATAAAGACCAAGTTAATGCTGATTGAAGATAAGTTACAACTTGGAGATTAATACTATTAATGTTGATTGAATTGTTGATTAGGAAGATTTAATAGCATTAATGTTGATTAATGCCATTAATGCTAAATTAAAGAGGGTTCGAATAATTGCATTATGTTGATTAATGTTATTCATTCTAGTAAGTGTTTCCTAATTTAATTCGATTTACTTTGTAAAAAGTCTAAGTTTCTCTCTATATAAAGAGACATAGACGTTATTGTATTAAGTGTGCCAAAATGTTTGTGTGTGCACCAATGGGTGAACAAAGTGTTGTGTGTGGGGCGATTACACGTCCCACAAGAGAGTAGATGTTCATGCTGGTGGTGTAGCCCCAAGATCATTAGTTTGATCATGTTGATGTAACCGTCTTACCATTGATCAGGTAAGATTGGGGCTTTGGTAGAGTCATTATAGTTAGAGATGATGATGAAAATCCTTTGTATTAATAACAATGTTTAATGTTTGAATATTTTACCTTTGTAATTAAATTTATCTAGATAAGGTCTAAACAACCTGGCTTAAAACGATTCTTCACAATTGTATCAGAGCCAAGGTGTCTTGATTAGGGATCTCCAAGGTTTTTGAAGAAAACCTAAAACCCTATTTTTCAAGAAAGTCGATTTATGGTTTAATGTTTTATGGGGTTTTGGAGTTATATTGTCTTAGCAATATTTATAATTGTCCTCTCACTTAATTGGTATGCAATACAATTGTAAATCTTGTTTCTATAAGGGTTTCTTGTGTAGTTGTTTATGATGATGGATTTAGCCCGGTGTTATTACCTTCTTTTTTATCATCATCATTATTAGGGTTTTTATGTGAAACCCTAATACCATGGCTGCTCGTCGATTTAGTTGATTATATTCGATCTTTGTTTTCTTTGTTCATCTATATGGATCGATTGCATAAGAAGCAGCATGTGTGATTGGTTATCATGGTTACAGTTTGGGTAACATGATCTCTATAAAGGTTCGAATGGCAAGTCTAGTAATGAGGATAAACCTTAGAACAGTTGGGCTCATAAATTATATATTTGTGTGGTATCAAAGAAAAATTAATGCTGCTATTACTCGTTTCTATTGCCTAAAGATATTACTACTGTTTGGGCACAAAAGAAGGTTGGTACTGCCCTAATTGTTAATGCTGCTGTGTAATTGTTTATACTGCTAGTTTTAAGAACAGTGGTAACAAGAATTAATACTGCTTTCTTTGTCCGAGAAAGAAGTTTACACTGCTAGTGGCGACCGAGAAAATGTTTCTACTGCTTGTTTTATTCGATATTGGATAATACATATTTTTGCTTCTCGATTGACAAAAAGATCTCGGACAGAACAGTACTTGAAGGTTGAAAGAAAACACATAGTTTTGGATCTTGAATTGAACAAGATGCTTCGTTTAAGGGGAAGTAAACGGATTAATTTTGGTTTAAAGGTTTAAAAGGCTTGTTTTTGGATTTCTTGGATTAATTAATTACGAAGAAGATTGTTTATCACTTATTTGAAGATGAAGTGGGATTCTTGGATGCATGTTCTTATCATATCTTTTAGCCTTAGAGATAACTTGTTCGTGCTTTCATGGTTTTATTGATAAAGACTTGATTAATCTAGTTTTACCTGATGTAAGGTGGTACGTTGTAGTACCACAGGATTTCACTTTCACTTAAAGGAGTTAAGTTATTGTGTAAGTTGTCTCATTGAAGTGAGGATTTTATCTAAGAGATCGAGATCTACTTTCGGAGAAGAAGTGTGAGTTTCTTTATCATATTTTAGTGCAAGACATAAGACACAAGTTTGGGTTATTCTACTCTCCATAAGTTTTGTTATACTTAGTTTTCTTCTTCATTGATCATTACCAAAAAGCACTACCATAGTTTGGAGATTTCAAGGGATGGTTAATACAATGGTTTACGGGGAAGCTTAATTGACAAAATATTTTAACCATAGGAGATGTCATGACACCACGTTTGATGAAAAAAGATATTGTCATGATTCAAGTTGCATATTTTCACAAGATCCCTATTGGATAATGACAAAAGGGGGAAGAAGAAGAAGGTACAAAGTTATATGATTTGGAACTTATTATGTGTGGTGGCATGACGTGGAAATTGATAACTTAAGGGGAAGATCTTAAGTTATGGGGATGCAATTTACAAAGGAAGTTCTGTTTCATTCAGGAAGATGATTACATCTTAACTTCAGGGGAAGCTTTGGCTTTATGATGAAGTTCGTACACGACTTTGTTTGGTTTGTCATCATCAAATAGGGGAAGATTGTTAGGAATTATAGATTTGATGAGACAAAAGAACAAAAGAATGAAACAAGAGGGACTAATTAAGCATTATGGAATTCTACAAAAGATGAAGGATTCTACAAGATATGATAAAGAAGGCAAACAAGCTCAACATTAACAGACTTGCTTAAAAGATAAAGACCAGTAATGTGATGAAGATCGTTTACTTGGCTATTTAATACTATTAATGTTGATTGAATTGTTGATTAGGAAGACTAATAGCTTGAATATTGATTAATGCCATTTAATGCTATTAAAAATGTATCCTAATAATTATCATTAATGTTGATATTGCTATTATTCTATTAAAGATGTTTCCTAATGTAAGTATGATGCCATTGTAAAAGTCTAATGTTCTTATATATAAAGAGACATAGAGATATTGTTTTAAAGTGTGCCAAAAAAGGTGTTGTGTGCACCAATGGCTGTAATAAAGTTATGTGTTGTGTGTGGGGGTTTACACGTCCCACAAGAGCATGATGCTTAGCCTGGTGGTAGTAGCCCCAAGATATCCAGTAGTTTAAATCCTTTGATGTAATCGTCTTCCATTTGTCAAGTACAGATTGGGGCTTGTAGTAGTCATTATAGTTAGAGATGATGATGAATAAACCTTGTTGATTAATAAACAATGATTCAATGTTTGATTATTCCGCCTTGTTGATTTATTGATACTATGGATACTAGTATCCGTGCTTCTGAGAGTAGAGCGATGACCTCCATAGGGGAGGTCAATGACAGGGTTGTAGATCTTGCCACACTCAGAGGCAGGATGCTCAGGAGCTTTATGTACGTTGTGAGGACGCACAGGATGATCAAGCCTTGCTGGAGCTCAGGTTTCTATATGGAGGAGAGAGAGGAGATACATTCTCTCGATGGCTTCTTCTTACGAGCATGAGGCTGTTATTGCCCGACAGGCATGGTCTCACTCTGAAAGCAAGATCCAGGCCATGGAGGCCCAGATTAGAGCTTTACAGAGAGATGTTGATGTACTACAGAGACTGAGGATCAAGGATGAGGACAGAGTAACGGCCCACATTCAGCACGACCATGACAGGTTCGGAGATCTTGTACGCGCTGCAGAGATAGGACCTTAAGATGGACCAACTGATGTTGGTAGTAGCTGTTAGTATTTTATCATTGTTATCTATCCTGCATAGCCTGCTAAGTTTTATGGGTAACTCCCAGCTAGTACGTTGCAAAGATTTTGTTTCATCATTATCTATCTTATATGGCATGCTAAGTATTATGGGTCACCCCCAGCTAGCATTGCCTTAGGACCATATTTTCATTTTTGTATCTCATTGTACTAGTCATTGTATCGAACTATCATGTATGATTCCATGTTATATATGGAATGGATGTATTATGTCATGTCGACCTCACTTTGGTTGTATATTTCACTATGTGATGTGATCTCATTTTATTTATTATGCATATGTCATGTCGATCTTATGATTGTATGAAATCTAACGTGTGTTATATTTTCTTGTGATTTGAAAAAAATGCCACCAAAAAGAAGAGCTGCAACAACCACCACCCCCGCACCTATGACTTATGCCCGAATCAAGGCATTAATTTCCCAAGGAGTTGCTAATGCCTTGGCAGAAATTGAAGCCAACCAAACCAGCAGAAATGGCGACGACAACCATAACTCAGGAACAGGTAGTAGGAGGACAGAGCGAGCTGCTTGTGAGTGTACATACACTGACTTTCTCAAATGTTAACCCTAAACTTCAAGGTTACCAAAGGAGTTGTGGGTCTAACTCAATGGTTCAAAAAGATGGAATCTGTTTTCCACATAAGCAACTGCATTGTCGCATGCCAAATCAAGTTTGCAACTTGCAATCTTCAAGGAAATGCCTTAACGTGGTGGAACTCCCACGTTAGGACTATTGGGCATGATGTGGCATATGCTATGCCATGGAAAACTTTGAAAAAGATGATGACTGACAAATACTGCCCGAGAGGCGAGATCAAAAAGCTGGAAATTGAAATGTAGAATTTAAAGGTAAAGGGTACCGATGTGCTGAGTTACAATCAACATTTCCAAGAACTGGCATTGACGTGCGGGAGGATGTTTCTCGAAGAGTCTAATGAAGTAGAAAAGTATGTCAGTAGTCTGCCCGACATGATCCACGGCAGTGTAATGGCATCAAAACCCAAAACCATGCAGGATGCAATTGAGTTTGCAACCGAATTGATGGACCAGAAGATCTGTACCATGGCTGAGCTCCAAGCTGAGAACAAGAGGAAGTAAGATGACAACTTCAGAAACAACCAGAACCAACAACAAAACAAGAGGCAGAACACTGGTAGGGGCTTTACACGGTTGGGCTCGGTGAGAAAAGTGAGTTGCGGTGTCGTTGGCCAAAATGTTCTAGATGCAACTTACCACCACAGTGGTCCGTGTGTGCACCAAAGTGCCACAAATGCAACAAAGTTGGCCACCTGGCCCGTGATTGTAGGAGTTCTGGCAATGCTAACACTGGTAACAAATAGAGAGCCATTGGGGCTAATCAGAAGGGTACCGGTTGTTATGAATGTGGTGCATAGGGGTTAATTATTAAAGGGGAGTTAATTAATTTTAACTTACATGAGCCTTAACTGTTATGTGCTTATACCTTACGGTGAAAATAGCTAAAATTAAGTTGATAGGTTCGATAGTTAAAACATTAGGGACTTAGGTTGCCATTTGTTTAACTATTAAAATGCCTAAAGAAACTTAAAATGAGACAATGCATTAAGAGTTAAAGTCTATGGGGCATTTTTGTCAAGACCCA
>BQNB010016587.1:0-68827 GCA_026074375.1 Tanacetum coccineum | reverse complement strand
AATCATAATCATAACAATAGTAGATACATGGTTAGGCCAGCACTAGGAGTGCTTAGCCGCTCATGGTAACAACAATGCACGAATTAATGAATAAAGACATGGATTGAATCATCATAATTCTTATAAAGAATGAAATGAACGATTAAATGCAATAAGTATGCTAGTGGCTTCTCCCTTGGACCTT
Source organism: Tanacetum coccineum (assembly GCA_026074375.1). Taxonomy (NCBI): domain Eukaryota; kingdom Viridiplantae; phylum Streptophyta; class Magnoliopsida; order Asterales; family Asteraceae; genus Tanacetum; species Tanacetum coccineum. The sequence continues at coordinate 68,643 of BQNB010016587.1, read as the reverse complement.
CAAATGAAATGCTTTGAACCTTAGGGGTTTGGTTCACCCCTTAGAACTGTGTGTGAAGTGGTGGTGGTGAGTGATGATGAATGAGCCGGATGAATGCTCTATTTATAGGCTTCAAAAGGTTTACGGCGTAACCCTTATGGGATGTTACGCCGTAATCTTGCTACGTAATCATCCAATCTTCTAAGCATAAAAGGATGTTACGGCGTAACCCAGTCGCATATGTTACGTCGTAACGCTGAGTCAGATACATCATCTCTTGTAGATTTGAATGTTGCGGCGTAATCTTGGTGACTCTTTACGCCGTAAAGGGTGTGATGACTCATTTCTTCGTTATAAGATGTTACAGCGTAATCCCTCGGGGGTGTTACACCGTAAATTGCCTTGGACTCTTCACTTTAGTGCATTTCTTGTCCAAATCCCTTGTCTTTTGCTAAAATGCTCACTTGGTCCCTGAAAACTGAATATTAACAATTAAGTAACGTTTTCATATATTAACAGCATACTTGTAAGCATTTTTATAGGGAATTTGATATTAAAATGTATCAAGTATTTGATGTTATCAAGTGGTGCAACTTAGATTGGGTAATAAAACTAATATGTCCGGGTAGTAAACTAAGTAGTATCATGATTATATAATTAGATGAAGCTGTTTATCCAAACATCACCGACTCATAATTGCAGCTTAGCATTAGTGTTGATAATAATTATTAGATATTTGGTTCGAAAATGAACATCCACTACCTCCTAAGTTAAATTTGACGTTAAACTGTGTTTTTCGTATTAACATGATAAACCATAATATCAAATATAAGTTGATGCAACACAATTACACAACACATAAGTGGCACCAAGAAACAAGTAACTAACCAAAAAATATCCATATAGACACATTGCATACAAGAATAAAAGATAGGAAGTAACTTTGAAATCCTAAAGATAGTGTAAAATGAAAGAATAATCGTTTTTTAGTTTGTATATTTTGACATAAACCTATGATGTTAGAAACTATATGCATCAATGACCCATAAAAAGCCAAAAGTTTAACGAAACCATCCCTCAAAAGAATCTGAAAAGAATAGTTTTGCCAAACTTTTCAATATGAGTTGTTACTAATTTTATATATTTTGTAGGCGGCGACTACAATGGTGATAGGAAGATGGACGACCTAAAGCTTCTCTACATAGCATATATCGCTGATGTATTATTAGGTGGTCATATGGAGAAAGACAAGGTATAAAATCAAACTTTTTTGGCTATCGTATATCATTTAAAATGAACTCCTGCTGTTTTTCAAAATGCTTATACGTTGCGGTTTCCATTCCAGGACCCACAAAATGGATGCTAAAGAAAAAAATGGTATAGAACACGAAACTCAAAATTTCGGCATGTTAATAACGCTTTTTCTGTGTGTATCACAGCTTACTACACTGAGCCAATTGAGGAATATCTGCAGCGTTTCTTCAGAATCTTTGTAGATGTTTAAAAGGCTGCTGGAAGTCAAACACAGCTACATACAACATCAACAACAACGACGCCCAGCCATCGTCCCACATCGGAGCGCAAGCCGATTAACATTTTAATACAAAAGCACCACAACAGTAAGTTGATAATTTGTACATTTTTATGTTAAAGGATGTTGATGTATAGTAATCTTTTCATTGAGCAGTCTAATTTTCTCTTCGCTATACACATGATAATTTGCGACCTCTTAAGTTTGGTGAATTAGTGTATTTGTGAAAAAAAATGCATACAACTTACTAACTTAGTATCTTCGAAGTTCCTTATTCATGTATGATGCATTTTTACTCTTTCAAACCAAATGGAACCCACTTTTAATCATTTATGTTTTTTAGCTTTATTTTTAAATTGTATTACTACTACAATAGTATAATTGCCTGTTACATTCAATTTAAATCATACTATAAAACCGTTTGTAATTCTAAGTTTGATTACTTTATGTGTCTCCAAGTAACAGTAAGTTTTGCAAATCTTTGATTAGGGTAAAATAGTCTATATACTTGTATTTATGATTATTAACAATTTAAGATTTAAGATTTTTAAAATGAATAAATTTGTAAAGTGGGTAGATATGATACATTTGTTATTTAAATTGGGTATATATGATATTATGGTTTTTGGTTGAGGAAATAGGGTATTTAAGTGTTTAATTTGGGTATATATGGAATTAACTCAATTTTGATTTAGATCGTAAATTCTTAGAGTGATAGGTATGGTGAAGAGCTCAAGCTCCTCATTTAGGTCCCACAACATGACACATTATCTTAACACTCTCACTTCAAAATACCTCTTCACTCATAACATATCATCAACCTCCTTTTTTTGCCTCCACTCACTCACAATTTTATTTTATTTTTCTATTTTTTCAAACAAGTTAAATATATTTAATTCAAATAAAAATACAAATAAGATAATTAAAAAAGGGCTAATAACTTAAAAAGTAATCTAACTTGACACTTTTTGTCATTCTATGTAGTCATCTTTTTTTTTCTAATTTGTCACTAAACATTCAAATTTCGTACATTGTGTGTAGCGGTGACCTGCTTAACCTGCTAGAGCAGGTTAACCTAACGATCGTTAGGTTTTTTATTGCAATGTTAGTCCTTTTATGCAACGATCGTTTATAATTAACTAAAATTTTGATTTTTAAAAATCGTTTTTATCTTATTATTTTTAAAATTTATAAACTTTTTTACACACATTTTATACACAATTTTAATTTAACTTTTTTACACACATTTTTATACGTTTTTTACATGTTTTTTACACATATTTTTTACATACGTTTTTATATATGTTTTTACACACGTTTTCATACACATTTTTAATTTAACTTTTTTTATATTTTTACACGTTTTCATACACGTTTTTTACACATTTTTTTACACACGTTTTTATATACGTTTTTACACACGTTTCTATACATGTTTTTATGCACGTTTATGCACACGTTTTTATATACGTTTTTACACATGTTTTTATATACGTTTTTACACACGTTTTTTTACACTTATTTTACAAACGTTTTTATATACTTTTTTACACACATTTTATACACAATTTTAATTTAACTTTTTTACACACATTTTTGTACTTTTTTTATATTTTTTTACACGTTTTTATACATGTTTTTATATACGTTTTTACACACGTTTCTATACATATTTTTATGCACACGTTTTTATATACGTTTTTATAAACGTTTTTACACACGTTTTTATACAATTTTTTACACACATTTTTATATACGTTTTTACACGTTTTTTACACACGTTTTTATACACACTTATTTTACACGTTTTTACACACGTTTCTATACATGCTTTTACGCACGTTTATGCACATTTTTATGCACACGTTTTTACACACGTTTTTATATACGTTTTTATATACGTTTTTACACACGTTTTACACGTTTTTTTACACTTTTTTACACTTATTTTACAAACGTTTTTATATACTTTTTTACACACGTTTTTATACACAATTTTAATTTAACTTTTTTACACATATTTTTATACGTTTTTTTACAATTTTTACACTGTTTTAGACACGTTTTTATATACGTTTTTACACACGTTTCTATACACATTTTTATGCCACGTTTTTATATATGATTTTATATACGTTTTTACACACATTTTTACACACGTTTTATACAGTTTTTTACACACGTTTTTATATACGTTTTTACACATTTGTTTACACACGTTTTTATACACTTATTTTACACGTTTTTTACAAACATTTTTATATACGTTTTTACACACGTTTCTATTAATGCTTTTATGCACGTTTATGCACATTTTTATGCAAACGTGTAAAAAAGTTAAATTAAAAGTGTGTAAAAACGTATATAAAAACGTGCATAAAAGGGTGTATAAAAACCTGTAAAAAGGTGTAAAAAACGTATATAAAAAAGTGTAAAAAAAGTTGAATTAAAAGTGTAAAAAATGTTAAATTAAAAGTGTAAAAAAAGTTAAATTAAAAACGTGTGTAAAAACGTATATAAAAAACCTGTGTAAAAAACGTGTAAAAAAGTTAAATTAAAAGTGTGTATAAAAACTTGTGTAAAAAAACGTGTATAGAAACGTGTGTAAAAACGTATATAAAAACGTGTGTAAAAAAATGTGTAAGAAAATGTAAAAAAAGTTAAATTAAAAGTGTGTATAAAAACGTGTGTAAAACTTATATAAAAACGTGTGTAAAAAAAGTGTAAAAAACGTATATAAAACATTTAAAAAATTGTAAAAAAACATGTAAAAAAGTGTTAAAAAAGTGTAAAAAAGTGTATAAAATTTAAAAATAATAAGATAAAAACGATTTTTAAAAAATCAAAATTTCATTTAATTATAAACGATTGTTGGTATAAAAGGACTAACGTTGCCATAAAAAACCTAACGATCGTTATCTTAACCTGCTCCAGCAGGTCAAGCAGGTCACCGCTACACACAATGTACGAAATTTGAATGTTTAGTGACAGATTAGGAAAAAAAAAATGGCTACATAGAAAGACAAAAAGTGTCAAGTTATATTACTTTTTTAAGTCATTAGCCCTTTAAAAAAAGTTATAAAACTATTTAAAAGTAAAAAAAAATCAGAAAATAAACAATGTAAATATTAACTTGGGCTTGTAAATAATCTATTGTATCTATATATATTTACTTGAGCTTGTAAAATACAAAAAACTCATTTATTACTAGGTTATTTTGTATGTCATATCTTTCATTTTACCACAACTACATTTTCTTTCATTTATCACCTGCAACTTCAAAGCCATCATCTTCATAGACACACACTCAAGCACTAAACACACACACTGTACACCTTCTAACCCATTTATAAATTAAAAAAAAGAAAAAAAAACACAACGGTTAGTTTTTTTAGTTTTTGTCTTTTACTTTCTCACTTTCCCGGCGAAGCACCAAACAACAAGAGGTGGCGAAGTGGCTTGGTATGGTGGCAAGAAAACAGCGAGCTGCCACGTCGAAAGTGGCGACACAGCTCATCATCATACCTATCGTTCTTAATAATATTAAACACCACAATAATAAATAGTTAAAACACACAAAAACCCTAGCCGCTCTTCTCCTACATTCTCATATCATCTCTCACCAGATTCCTGTGGGTAGGGGGATTCAACCATGAGGAAACAATCAAACATGATGACATCAAATAACGTCTATTTTATAGCATCATGTATCCCATGTAATTAACCCATTTTGTATAATTATTGCAAAGAATTGTTACTTAATCGTTTATATTTGAGAATTGCAGTAATTATAGAGTACTTGGTAAATATTAGCAAAAGGCGCACATTCTGGAGCTTAAACGAAGATATTTTGAAGATTACTATTTTGACAACCAATACGCTGTATCCATCAAGGAAGATACGGCGTATCCGTGCCTACACTCACCAAAGACCACAAAGGAAACTTGATCAATACGCCGTATCTAGTGAAGACCAATACACCGTATTGGAAATATAATATGTGAATATTCTAGAAGATATCAAACGTGGTCCCTACTCCTAGAAACTTTAATACGCCGTATCCAATACCTTGGATACGCCGCATCGAATCGACTCTAAACGACTATAAATACAAAACTCAAAAACGAGTTTTAAGTGCGCTAAATCATATTCTCGATACCTAAACCACAAAAGTCGATTTTCAAAGGAGAAAAAGAGCAGAAGAGGTCTTGCAATGCATTCCAATCCATAAAAGACAAAGTGTAATTTCTTATACTTTTGTAATCATTCAGTTTTTGGTATCATTCGTTAACTCGGTTAGTTTACCTTGGCTAAAACAATTACTCTAGTATTAATTATGATGTTTGAAGGCTAATACCTTCGGGTATTAGCCATTATTATGAAGATCTAAATGTTTGGTTTTGTTTATATCTCGATTTCTTAATTTATTGTTGCATGTTTGTTTATGTTTATCAATATACTTGTTTATGTGCTTTTGTATGCGACCTATCATTCAACTGGATCTAGTGATATGGACCAAGTAATCTAGATGCTGGGATAGCTCTTCATATAGTAATTTATACATCTAGAATCATAGGATCATAAATATTGCCCTTCTAAAATCGTGCTAAGGATACGCTTCTAACTTAACTAGTTAACGGAAATTGCCTTTGGTTTATTGAACATTTTGACTAGTAGGTGAATCTAGATAATTCAACAAATAATGTTCTGATTCCATTGGATAGTTGGACAAGTGGACTACTAGAGTATAAATTTCCATTAAGCAGTAAGTGGGTAAAGTCTCTATGAGCTAGGGTTTAACAAGATCACCATTGCTTTAATCCCTAAGATAAATTATAATTAATAAATAAGGATACTTTATGCGGATGCTTTAATTATGATAGAATTAACGTGTCTAGGTCTTAGGATGAAGTCCCGCCTAAGTCTAAGAATGATATGCCTCTTCGAGATAAGTAATCATTGCACTGAATAAACAAACCAACTTTTAATCGGATTAATGATGGCTAATACAGTTTTCTATCATAAGGCTCGACTGCTCTTTTATCTTCTATTAATTTGCTTGCGTGGGTTAAAGCGTCTTGAATTGATTGTAGTCACCAACCAAACCCGTGCCAGTCTCTCAGGCTGAAACCCCCCTTTTACCTGTTAGAATTAGGATTAGAACTAACATAGGATCAGCATAGGTTTGACTTAGATTAGTATTAACTTATATTAGATAACCAAAATATTAATAAATTGAGAGATTTAACCTCGCTTCAAATGTTCGACACCCTACTTACCACAAATCTACCACCGACCGGGTACACTGTCTGTTAAAGTGTTGTTTTTGGTTAAGTCGGCAAAATATAAATTTAAAACTTAAATCATACAAATATACACCACACAACGACACATCAAGTTTTTGGCGCCGCTGCTGGGGAGTGAAATTTAATCTTGATTTTTATTTATATTTTGGTTTTTAGATTAGATCTAACCTTTAGGATTAGTGTAGTTTAGAGTAGTTTATATTCCTGCTTGTTTGCTTACTCTGTTTGTGTAATACGACGTATTCAGTTCATTGAATACGACACATTGATTATTCAATAGTTTTTCTAGTAAGATTGTTACAGGATGGACAATCCAAATATTACTATAGAGGAATACATCAGGCTCGAGGAAGAAAAAGATCGAAAACATTGTAAAGTGTTTAACTGGGAAACTGCTATGTATGGTAAAATGATGGGGTATCATCTGAATTCCCAGCTATAGCCTTTAATGATGGGGTATCATCTGAAAAAACACTTTTTTGTAAACCCACGGTAAGTTCTCTTAACGATGAAATTGACTTTAGAATTTCATTTGACAATTCCGACGATGAAGATTACACGGTAATTTTTGACAAAAACGCGTTTTCTTATAAAATAATTTCTACCAATGATTTGAAAATGGATTCAGAAAATGATAATGAAAAAGTCAATATGCCTTCACTTCCATCACTCGAGTCTACGGTAAGTTGTTTTGATGATTTAGACTTCTTTAATGATTTTGAGAATGAATTTACAGCCATTGTTTACAATGATGCTCAAACGTCTAAATCTGATTTATTAACTGAACCAATTTTAAACCCTCAACATATCGATGAATTTGACTTAAATGATGAAACAACATTATCTGAATATGATGAAGAGGAACAAAACGTTTTGTACTTTAATGATCTATTCCTCTTCAACATAATTCATACCAATGATTTAAAATCGGAAAAAGACAATGATGACAATGAAGTCGATATAATACAATCTTCGGGGGGTAATAAAATTACACAAGGGTCAAATATGCTTTTTGAAACAAGTCACGATAAAATCATTAAAACTTTCAGAGCGAGAAGTTTTGTCATGAACTTAAAAGTAAATGTCGTGATTTGGATTTATCACGTAAACGGGATGCTATTCTATCTCATTATGAATTTGTATGTGCCATTTGGTGTTCCGTTCGACCCTAAACGGTATTATAAGGATGGTGTTTATACAAGGATGTTGCGGAGGCCAAGGTATGTTTTTTTGCTTTATTCAAATTAGGAAAATTGGTCTACAGGGACGGATACGACGTATTAGGTTAAAACCTATACGACGTATCCACCGTTTTTAACTGAAGTTGACTAAGTTAACAAAATTCGCCAATACGACGTATTAATCAGACCTCAATACGGCGTATTGAGTCTGGGTATAAAAGCTCAACCAATACGCCAGATCTGTTTTACCATAAATTTTCACTCCACACACACAAAAGAATTTACCACAAAAAATGGGTATTCACACCAAAGAGTAGATCGGAGAAGAGAGAGTGATTCCAAGTGTGTGGAAGCTGAAGAAAAAGTCTAACTTAAAGACTTCGCTGTAAACAAAAGTGCTTCCCGGGAGACAACCCATAATGTTATTTAATTTTATCGAGTCTGTCTTCCTAGACATCAATACGGCGTATTCTCTCCATACCATACGGCGTATTGATTGTCCGGACGTTATCAGTCTTTACTTTCTATGCACTTTAAAAACATTATTGTCAATTCTGGCAATACGGTGTATTCATGCACTTGATACGGCGTATTCACCAGACTGACTCATATTTAGTTTAGTTTAAATTAACCGCAGGTACCAAGATAGGAATGCACGTGTTTTTCCTATATTTTATACAGGACCTCGTGAAAGAAATATCCACGAATATTGGTGGAGAATTTACAAATCTGGAGATCTTGAAGTGTTGGAGTCTTGAAACTTCAAGGCGGCTGTTCAACATGAAATCTTGCTCAATTAAACTCAACATGGAGAATCTACCGAGCAAATATCAAGAGAGTTTCTCATTCTAATTCTTTTTTAATTCTCGTATTTAATGTTTTATCTATACTGTGGAAAACTAGAAGGGGAGTTGAATAGTTTACAGCTTTTTAATTTAAGGTTTATGTTTGTTGTAAAACTTAGATTCGACTTTTTATGAATTCAATGCTTGCACAATATCAACAATATAAGTATATGAAATGATAAAGTAAGTCAAGAGATAAGAGTAAGAAAAATTAAACCACAACACGAGGATTTATAGTGGTTCGGTAATGAAGCACCTATTCGCCCTACTCCACTCCCCGACCTAACTCGAGAGTTTTCTTCACTATGTCAACAAACTCCCTTATATCGGAGAAAACCGTACACAACGTTGCTTATACCGATTTACGACACAAAGCTAAATGTCGAGTTCTAATCTTAGCTAGAACCAATCTATCACAACACAACTTCATGACTTGTTCACGACTTCACAACTTCACGACTTCTTCACAACTTCACAACTTCTTCACAACCTCAAGACTTCTTCACAACTTTGTGGCTTCAATTCACCACACTACTTATATCACAACTATCTAACACTACTTGGTAAGATCACCACGATCTAACTATACTTATAAAGATCGCTAAGATCTAGCAACTACACAACTATACAAGATTTACAAAAGATTTACAAGTTGTGATATGAATGCAATAAGATTGCAACAACACACAAAGGTGTAATACTTCTTCACTTGATGATAAAAGTATTCTTCTCTTGCACTTGAGGAATTAAGCTTGGATCACTTGGAAACAAAGCTTTATGATTAAATGATCAAAGGATTTTTAGAGAGGATATGTGGGCTGTTTTGGGCAGAAAGAATGAGTGCAAAAGGTGAGAAAATTGTGGGGAAAAGTCTAGTATTTATAGGACAAACTGGGGGAGCATCTACCTAGGGGCGGTCCCCTTAAATAGGTGGGCGGTCCCCTTAATTTTAAGGGGGCCGACCGTGTATTTAAGGGGGCCGCCCAAGACTAGGGCTTCCCCAGTTTGTCTTTTGTGTAGGGGGGATTTTCTGGAACTTTCTACCGTTTTAGGACCGAAATTTGAATTCAAATGTTTATTTTGAAAATAAAACATTTCTTTTAATTGTAGAAAATTTTTGGTAATGTTTATAAAATGTCACACAACATTTATAAAAGTGTGAGGTTGAATAAAAATTGTCCTTTTGATCAAAAAATTGCATTACAATATATTTATACATACCTTTAAGTGATTATTTGTATGAAATTCGAATACTACATATTCTATTTACGTTTAATTTTACGTTGAAACTTTTTATATTTGGATTATTAAAACGTAAAGATGTGAAAAATATTAGTAATGTTTTAGGCATTTATATTATATTTTATCAACAATCCCCCCCTTTTTTGATGATTACAAAATTTAAACTCATTAAAATGAAAAATTATTTTAAACCAGTATCTAGTTGAGATTTCATGTCATTTTCCCCCTGTTTGGTAGAAACGAAAAAAGAACATTCGTCAAGAAGAATTGCTAGTTAAATTGATGGATATAAATGCTCCCCCCTTGAGTGTCCCCCCTTGTTCGAATGTCACAAGGAATCGAGCTATGGTTTCTTGGCTAGAAAAACAAGTTAGAACAATACAAAAATATTTCTAAACATGTAACAAGAAGAAGAAAAAATATGACAATTGGCAAGCAAACATCAACGCAAAAAAAAAAATACTTCATTCATTTAAGACAATGTATGTGAATAACACACAAGCATACATAAATAAAAAAACAAATATGCTTTAGAAGCATATTAATACATAAAGAAAAATCCTAAATAGCCATAGTCGATTTTGACTTGCTTGCTATACCAAAGGATTTGATGATTATTTGTGGTAAGTTTGGAGAGTAAGGTGACGAGGGAATGTTGTTTTGTTGTTGAGTGAGATGCATGGCTAAGAGGTTAGATAGGTCTTGTAGTTGATTAATGTCATCAACTAGGTTTTCTCTACTTGGAGATAAAGGTGGTGTGTGATGAATTTGGTTGTTACTTTAAGGTGGAGCTTGAGTGTGAGCAATATGTGAGTTGATGGGTGAGATAGGAAGTGGAGGATGTGAGACAACTTGTGGTGATGTGGGAGTGTTCTCAATGTAAGGGTTTGGTAATGCTTGATTAGGATGATTGTTTTCTTGAGATGGTTCATGATGAAAGTGAGTGGTTTTGGTATTGGTGAAGTTGTATTGAGCACATTTTATGTGTTGTAAAGGTTTGGTTTCTTCCTCCAAATGGGTTTCACGCTCATTTTGGCAACCCTTGATGGTTTGGATGTTGGTTTGTTAGGAGATGTCATTGGTGAGGATGAGTGTGATGATGATGGATGAGGATGTATTTATAGTGGAGGAAATGTTTAAATTAGGAAACATGAACATTTAAAGGATCAATTCTAATAAATGTTTGTGAATTTAGGGAAACAGTAGCTAAGTCTAAAGGGTGTTTGGTTAAAAAGAAAAAAAATACTATTTTACCCGTGTTAGCCTAGGTCGGTCCCCTTAAAATTAAGGGGGCCGCCCTTTATGAATTAAAGGGGCCGCCTACTGGCATTTCCCAGATTTCTCAAAATTTGATTTTTCTCAAAATTTGGTGTGAGGGTTTCTGTTTTGGTGGTTAATTTGCAGAAAGTTCATCCTTTTATGGCAATTAAGATTTTTAGCAAGTAATCATGCAAATACCTAGTTTGAACAAGTATAAATTAGAACTATTTCACATAATGTTTGGCAAACAAACATGTGTGAAATAATACTAAGACCTAAGATTAGCAACACATAAGAATTTTCACAAGTTTAATTAGTGTTGTTGTAAAATTATGACTTTTACTAAGTGAGCATGCAAAGGCCTAGTTTATACTAAGAACAAAATCATTTCATATAGCAAGTAGCAATCAATCATCTATATTTGTAATTGAGGATCATCCAAGAGAGCAATTGAAGGAACATATCAATATGAAGACAATCTATTAGGTGTAGTATAATAGAAAGATATGTTAATTGGAAAATAGGTTTCAATATCATCAAATGAGATTTATGTTGAAATCCTAGTGTGTGCCTAAATGCAACAAATGTGGAGTAAGAATTATTTCGACTCTAATAAACGTAAAACCTAAGAAATAGTTCAAGTACTCCTTGATTCAATCAAGAGTGTCGAAAATATATATTAGATTATATACTTTGACAACAAGTTAGAGGTCTTTATGCATGAAAAAAAATGTTTTTAGCATATCTCAACAATGTATTAAAATAGATTTTCATGTACTCCTAGTTGTGAGAAGGATTTAGAGAAAATAGATTGGGCGAGAGTGGGAGAGAAGCCGGGAATTTAAGATACTTTAGGGATGTATGATTTAGTGAGAGAGATATCGACGGCGGTTGCTTTCGGCATTTTTATCACAATAGATGTTGTCGATTGACTTGTTAGTGATTGCCCCTAGCGTATTTTGGATAATTGGATGATTTGATGTTTTGATTTTGAGGGTTATGGTGAAGGATTTTGATGTGGTTTTTGGTGCATAAGAATCACCAATGTGAGTTCTTGAGAGTATTTTCCCTTCCCTTTTAGTTCGTGCTCATCCGGACATAAATTTTGGAATAAAAGGGAAAAATGAAGAAGAATAAAGACGTAAGCGATGAGCTTGACAATGTCAAGACGAATGATGGTTAGCATACAACGAACTTCATCCACGAAGTTATGTAGCTTTTCTCGAGTATTGTGAATGTTCATAGAACAATCACACGACGAGGTATGAGGTTATCTTAAAGGTAGTAGCGGAAAAGGTGGACGGAAAATATTAACCATCTATTTAATAATAGAGGCATGATTAAGGTTTTTGTGAAACGAGTTTGACATAAATAAAGAGTGACATTTTAATTTGCATTTCGCCAATTAAAGATACTTAAATATTTCGGATGAAATAATTAAGTTGTCAAGATTTATCGAAATATATTTAATAGTAACAAGACTATTAAATAGATAATGACACGTTTACGAACTTTTTGGTAGATTTTGATTAGTTTTCTATCCTAAGATCGATGGGCAAGTTTGATCCTCATGGTGATAAAACATCGTGACATTCCTAAGGGGATGAAAAGACTAACGGAAGTGAAAGTACTTAGTCTTAGGATGTGTATATAAGAGAAGCTACGAATCACTTATGTAGAAACTTGTAAGATCTTTGTCACACGACGGTTGATGTTAGCTTTTAGCTTTTGGAAAAGCATTTTAACATATGTTGTACCCTTGCATGAAAATAATTTACAAAACAAGTCCAAAATTCATGCAAGTTTATTTTATGATTTAAAAAGTGATTTGCAGGTTATAGCTTATCATAATAAGCTAAAATAAGTTAGGAAAAATAGCTTTTACAAGCTTATAGCTTATTGAAAGGGATTTCGAGTTTAAAAGTACCAAAATGGGTCATTTAGGTTCAAAAAATTAATTCAATAGGTTTAAGCTTTTAAGACTTGATAAAAAGTTTATAGAAATGTTTAATAAGCTCATAGGAATAGCTTATAACAATAGCTTATGAGATTAGCTTGTGGTTTTCACAAAAATGGCAAATTAGGGTTTCAAGGGCTCGTATGGTTTTAGAATTTTGTACACGCATGGTTTTGAGCTCTAATATTTTAACAAGAGTGTAAACATGATCTAATAAGCCTTATAAGAGTTATAAAGCCGAATGATAGCTTATTGAATGAGAATTTGAGCTTACGGGTTGAGAAATAGGTCGAATGAGGTTTTTAGCACTCGTACGCCTAGTAACAACTTGCAAGGCTTCGTTTCTTGACTTCTTGGCTTCGTTCTTGGTCTTGTGATTTCTCTTGATTCTACTTGATCCTTCTTAAGACTCCATTGATGAATATGATAGAAATTTGAGGTGTGAGTTAAATGAGAAGGGTGTGTCCCCTTTTATAGGGTCGAATGAGCTTGGAGGCTAAGTTAGCAAGAGTAAGGACCAAGGTAAATGACTAGGAGCAGCTATAGGTAACAAGGCCTCCTTGGTGACCAAGTAAAGTAGTTGAGGTGCTTGTAAGCTGCTTTGAGGTGAAGTAGCTTATTCATGGAGGTGGTAGGGTGCTTGGTTTGATTTAAAATGGGTAGAAATGGTGGGAAAAAGGGCGCGGGTTTGGTTTTGTAACGGGTTAGGGTTAGGGTTTTTAATTCATGTACATTAGAGTAATAAGGAGAGAAATGACATTTAAGTGTTGTGCATTGTGATCTTATATCATGTTTTGATTTGTTTGTACGAAATCTTTAAGAAAAGCGTAAGTAAAACGGCTTATTTGAATTCGTGCTTAATGACTTATACATTGTGCATTAAAGAGCTTGTACCATATTTTGGAGGGAATTCATATTTCAATTTCATGTATAGATTACTTTTACACTTGCTTTTATTGCTTGTACATTCACTTTAAATGTTTACATTACACAAAATTAGGGTTTTGACGTAAACGTTAACGGTTAAAGCTCATTTGACATTATCATCGTGAAAATTACGTTAAATAGATAACGTACATGATAAAATGGATAATGTACTTGGTAAAAATGATATTAAGATATAGACTTGATATATTAGGATGTTTAAATGATATAAACATAGATATAGATAGCATAGGTAGGTTGTGTGAGCTCGTTTACTTTAGTTATGTAAACCATGTTACATAATGGAATAAAGCGAAAAATTTCCCTGTAAAAAGGTGGTATGTATAAATAGATGGATAGTACATTGCATCTAATTTAATAGATGGATATTTTCTTTTCTCATATTCCGGCGGGCACCAACCTCAAAACCATACACCCTTTATATTTTTAGGCCCAATCTCACCTTTCTGATATAACTTGGTTAAGACAAGCCAATCCCATCCTTCCTTTTTTTTTATTTATAACTGATCCAACAAATAACACTAGAGTACACCGATTTTTTCTTATGTTTCTCTGCTCTTCTTTCTTGTTCGACACCAAGCATTCAACAAAGCCCCAAGTCTAACACCTTCTAAGTCTTATCAAATCCCCTCCCATTTTATCCTTAAACCCTTTTATAAATTTAACCTAATAAACCCTTTATAAATTTTAGATCAACCATGCATAAAGTTTCAAAAGATTTTTAGTTTTTATAAAGATTAGTCATCTTCAAGATTATTAAATTATGGTGGAAGAATAGGGTGCTAGTGTAATGTGAAGATTGTTTGCTCAAGAAAAATTAGGGTTTTGTTGTGTGGGGACCTTGTAGCCGCAGCCAAATTCAAGAAAAACCATAGGGGTTTTTGTTTGATCATCTACCATTATC
This sequence comes from Tanacetum coccineum, assembly GCA_026074375.1. Taxonomy (NCBI): domain Eukaryota; kingdom Viridiplantae; phylum Streptophyta; class Magnoliopsida; order Asterales; family Asteraceae; genus Tanacetum; species Tanacetum coccineum. Next base: position 53,493 of record BQNB010016587.1, on the reverse strand, counting down.
TATTGTGCTACATTGTGTGTAAAAATTTCTTAAATTTCTATTTTGATTAAATATATATATAATACATGTTATGAAATTATGTGTTGAGAATCCTTGTTAGTATAGGCATTGTATGTTGTTGAGTAATTCAATGATTTTGCATGTAGGGAATGTTGGGTAGGATAATTTAGGCGTGTTGAGTATGTTGTGATGCGAGAAAATGGTGAATTGAAGGTGTTATTAAACACCAATTTAGACCAGAAAAGTAATTTCAAGTTAATCAAGATTACTTCATTATTTAGGATATTCCAAGAGCACATAAATATTTTACTTGAAGTAGTCTTTAAATTGAGATTACTTTATTATTTTGGACATTCCAAAAACACATTAAAATTTTTTACTTGAAAAGTGGTCTTTTATTTTATATCTTGATATGGATATATAGGGGACATTAAGTCCTAAGGTAGAATATTAGTTTCTACCTTACGTTTTAAGAGAAAAACATTTTTAATCATATTGTTCTTGTCATGTGTTTGTACACTTGCAACAATAAATGATTTCTCCCAACTTGTGCATGCACAACATCAATACAATGTAGTTAAAAACAACATGATATTCGTTTGTTTATGTGGACAATATGATAGTGTCACAGATATTAACGTTACAAGTAGATATATAACCATTTTGTTTAATAAGAAATAGTGCACGACTATCCTTAAAACCATGAAGGTCTATAGTTGGAAAATGATATATTATCTCAAGACAAGCAAGAAATAATTGCCCCACCCTCAATTTTTTACTACAAGATTAATATAACCTTGGTAGCTCCCATCTGAATTAGGACAACATTACATTATGTTTTGTTAAGAAAGAAATAACGATGCTACCCAACTGGATTTGAGAACATTATAGGTGTTCCATAAACAAGGAAAATAAATAGTGATCTAGTTATATTCAACTTTTTTTGAAATCTTAATTTGTAGCAATGTACTTGGATTTCAAAATTCTATTATGTAGATGAGGAACTATCCTTTCATTGCTTTTTGTTAACTTTGAAAATTGAGCATGCAAAAAAAATTTATCCTTATTTTGATTTTAAAACAAACAAATAGATACATTATATTAGTACGCCTAATCAACTTGTTGCGTAATAATGGTATTCCTAATCAAGAATCTTATACTTCTTACATTATGATGTTATCATTTGATAGCTTTAAGAACTTATTCTCTAGTTTTCCGAAAGGTCTTTACATGTTTCAAATTACTCTACCACCAAATTTTGGGTGATGAAAATATGTATGGAAATTCTATGTCTGCTATCTACCTTAATATTTAAGTATTCTATGCGTTTGATTACATTTAGGAACAAACTTCCTACGTCCTATTATACAACTTTACGGAGCCCAAGAATGATGATAGGAAATGAATGCTCACATGTTCCTTATAAGGAAATGAGTCTCCGGTTTTACTTCTTCATGAAAGTAAAGAAACTTGTTTTACGGTTTATCGTTGCATTAATAACTTGTAATAAAATTCTCAAATTCAATTTTTAGTATTTTTGATAATTATTCCTTATAGAAAATTAACTAACCATGTTTAAACTTTTTAAACAATTAATTTTCTAAAGGCTAGGATCCAACTTGACATACCACCATCACATTAATTGATCTTGATAGCCATTGTTTATCAAAAGGATATTGACTGAAATCAATAATTGTTCACCCAGTGCAATTTCCTAGAACTTTATGTGATTATCTTTACTTACAATAATATACTTGTAAGCATGGTTTTCATCCCATCTATGCCTAGATGTTTTAAAGGTCTCACCACTAAACGTTTAAGTGCGGTCCATCAAGAACTATGATTATGTAACCATAACGTTCACGTAAAACAAGTTGTATAATTACCTTGGGATTACAATTACTTACGTCTCACGCATAGTAAAAAGATCTGCATGTGTTCTTACAACATTGGATGGCAATAATTTATTTTAAAAAGGTATTATATTTAGTCGGTGTCAATATGTACAGAAGTGAAGCACTGAAGTACATTCTTCGTATCATAGATTTAATTAAAACTTTACTCAATCAAGGTTATTGATTACACGGTTTTCAACTTCTTTTCCTTTACATCTAATGTATAATTATGTCTCCTTTAAAAACTAACGATTCAACGTGTTTTCAAATCTTAAAGTTTTTATATCTTTCTATCGCGGGAAATGATTAAGAATGATGGTTAAAAACCATTCAACCCTAGACATTTGGATTCCTAAATAATAAGATATTAGTAAAGGAAACTACAACCCTGGTCAGATTCAGGTATTATAAGGTCAATGTATCTACTAAGATCCGTAAAAGTCTTGATGAAGTCCTTCCCGAACCTTAGCCTTGAAATACCTAAATAAGTACTTTTTACAACATTACGTCATGATAAAAATTAATCTTTTTTAATTTGAAAAAAACATTATGAACTTGATAAAAATAGTCCATAATAAATCTCGATTTCATAATTATTGTAGTCCCTTGGTTTATATTATTTTTCGAAAAAACCTTTTAATCTTTTCTCACAATAAGTCCAGACTTAAATTTAAAACATTTATTAACACAATAATACACATAACACTTTTCAAATACAACACTTAACGTTCTTAAGTCATGCAAATTATCAATTATGATCTAAATTATCATAGTAATTAAAACATGTATACTATTCATATAAGGGCTCCTTCGTCCTAAATACTACGGCCACACATTCCTGTTTATAATTGATTGCGTAAGCCATATACAAATATATACCACATAGCACATAAAATTTAAGCAACTTGTAGGCCTCATTAAGACATAGCCAATGTCTTCCCTAGCTTTTAAAGTCGTGAATCTTACCAAATAAATTTAATGTCTTTGTTTTAATTCTTGATCCAAAACTTTTTTTTTTTTTCTTTATTGCATAAATTCTTTTACAATTAACAAGATTTCATATCTTATATCCCTCCATGCTAAATTGAATGTATTTATTCATGGATGCCGAAATTATACAATTAATTTTACATTAAAACTGATAAATTAAACAATTGAAAGCATCAAGTTTTATTCTTATAAATTTTCATACAACCTATAATTCGTCTAATTAATTTTATAACCAATAAAGATTGAAACTTTATACATAAAGATCGAATCTTTTACGCATAAATCCGCCAAAGGGCTTAAAAAATGAATCAGGAATCTTAATAATTTTTCAAATTTATTAATTGTAACTACAATTTCTACACGATGGTCAGTTGATGCCTTATGTATTAGGTTTTTACAACTAAGTAACCATTAATCTACACGAGTGTGTAAGCTGCGGAAGGATAACATAAACTCTCGTTTTAGAACTATGTAATTAAACATCAGGAATTAGAAATGAAACAGAACAATGGTTCTTTTAGAAAATAAAGATATACACCGTCTTGAAATTTATTCGCGTATTGGGTAATAACTATATAAATAACACAGAAAATCCACCCTAAGATTTAAAATAAGTTCTCTATTCTTCAAAATATCAACAATAGTTCTTCCGGAACATTTAAGTATTGCTAGTACTTAGTAGTGATAAAATCACCAAACGCCTTCGACTCTTGAATCAATCAACACAAAAAACCCTTTAAGGGTTGTTTGGGTTCGATTGTAAAAACCAAAACCCTAGGGGTGTTTGGTTCGATCGCACGACACAAGGGGAGGGAGGTAAGAAGTAGAGATGAGGAATTTTTTTCTAGAAGTTATGGACATTTAATACAATACTATGATCTCCTTTTTAGCCTTACATTACTTGGCTTCGCATGTTAGTCAAGTTATGTAATTTCACCTCCTCTTGGAGATTAGCAAACAAATTGGCTAAGGGAAAAAAGAAATAATTCTCATACTTTCCTTTTCTTCATAATTACATATTTGTCCTTCTTTTAACTATTAATGACTAATATAACTCCATTAATTATTGTTTACTTATAATATATTATTTTAATTACTTTATAAATATTAAAGCAGTGCGTTTACCTGTAGGCTGATTTATAAAACTTTCCAATGATATTTAGTTTGTGGAGATATTCACACTATAAAGATACCCAATGTAGCCTTTGGTTTCTACTTTTCTAATATTTCATCTCGATCATTTGTTATGATATAAAGAGATCCCAACACAATGAAAGTATTTTGAATATGGGTTTTCATCCTCGATTCAACTCATAAGGAGTCTTATTGTACCGTCATATTTATGTTTGTGTGTACTGAGTAAATCAAGCTAGTAGCAATCAGCCTCAGCATAGAAATTCTAGAGCTTTAGAAAAGATAGCATGGTTCGATCAGGCCTCGATGATTTTGTACCGATTTCGTCGTTCAACAACACCATTTTGTTGAGGCTGAGGCGTTTTTCGAGCAATTGATGTTTGATCGAAAAATTCATAATTTTGCTATAAAATGCCTGTAATTTATTGTTTTTAAATTCGGGGTTCTATATTAGTTCGAATCATCATAATTTATGCCTTTAAGATTCCTTTGAACTGATTGATGAAATCGATGATTCCCATACTGGTAGCTCGTCTCTTGGTCCGAAGAAAAATATACCTAGGATCTACTTGAGAATAATCATCAACGATCACATAAAATATTTTTCTGCATTGATACTTGTAACATCCATATTTTTGGTCATTGGACGGCGTGATATTATTTCACTATTTATTTTTAGTCTTCGTTACGTGATTGCTTTTAATTTTATCGTTAGTTTAAAACGCGTTAAGCTAATAATTATTCATTCAACGTAAACGGACTTCAAACTCAATTATATGTTTACGTAAGCAATGTGTTCGATAATTATTTTTGAGGATAATTATTAACTTTTATACATTTTATTTTTATTGGTACAGTAAAGTGTTTACGTTTCGCGATTATATATAAAATACGTTTATGCATTCCCGGGAACACCAAAACTTTTTCTCCGATTCAACAAATACCCTATTTTGATACCCAATACTCAACGTTTTATAAAACTTCACCCATGTTAACATTGTTAGTCAAATTGTACATAAAATAAAACAACTATAACATACACTTTACAAGTTTACACATCTACACTTAATATATATGACTTATACGTCAAATTATGCAAGATATTGTATAAAAGATCAAAAACACAACTAGTACTCCCTCCCCCCTCATGTCCGGACACAATAAGCACCAAAGGGAAATGAGCTCACACAAAAAATCCTCTCCCATGTCCTAGTACAGACCCTCAACTCATTAAACCTAAAGACTTAGAATGTTTTGACCAAAGACTCTCCTTAATTACTCCCATGGTTCCTTTAAATCTTAACCACTCCTAATAGTAAGATTGACTAGTCTTGGTAATATATAAGCATGCAACTAGTAGAGAACACACACACACTTCATTTCTTTAGTGAAAACAACACAAACGCTCTCTTTGTCCTCCCTCTAACCCACGACCAAACTCAAAACCTTAAATCACACCTATAAAAATTTTTATTTACATAGTCAATCCAAGTGTTCTTACTACATATCTAAAGATATTCCAAGAAGTTTAAGATTTTGTTAGCATTTACAAGGGTTAAACAAGGAAGGTTTAGGATTAGGGTTTTTATTAGATTTAGGGTTTTTAATCTTGGAAGCTTGGGTTGTGAATCTAACTAGTTTAGAGGTACTGTTTCTCATATTAAATCATATTAAGGTATCTAAAACCCTTAAACTCTTTATGTTTGTGATTTCATATGTATATTATGTTTATATAGTGAATCACCATTTAGGAATATTATTAACTTGTAAAATGGATTTTTATTTGTGATCATGTTATGATATACTTTGTCAGATGCTATATTGATGTTGAGAACATGTAAGAATGGAAGTATATACATTATATGAGTTTGGATTAATTGTATAGAAGATATTTATATAAGTTAATGGTTTAAAAAGTTATTTATTAAGTTTATAAGTAAACGTGTTGTGAGATCTTGTTATCATGGATAATACTTGGACAAATGATAGACTAAACAACTTAAATATATGAGACATGTGATATAAATGGTTGTAGAGGACTTGTAACAAACTTACTAAACTACAAACTTATAAAATCAAGTTTTAACACACTTTAACAAAATGGAATGATCCAATACATCTGTTTTAAAATTAGAAATTAAAGTATATATTTTATATTTTTATTAAATACTACAAGTTACAAGGATCGTAGGCATGTAGAGAACTCAAAAAAACCTATTTATAACGAAGGAGATACGGTATTTGCAAGTTATACGATAATAAATGCTTTTATAAAAGAAATTTTATAAAAACTTATTACAATTCACCTATGATATAAATGGTTGGTTATTTTTCTCAAAACGTACATATTTTAGTGTATAAAGTGTATAAAAATAATTTTATAAACAATGAACAGTAAAACTCACTATTCATCTTAGACACATTTTTGAAAAATACATTACTTAGATAAAACTTTTAATTACGAAGACGTGCTCGAAAGAATCACTAAAATCAGAGTTAAAATGAATAAGATACAGCGTTTAAGAGGGTTTACGTAATAAATTTATAAAAAATATAATTTATATAATGTGTACTTCAGGAACAGTAAAGTATGTTCATCAGAGGACTTAAAATATTAAAATGTAATATTTTGATACATCGTCTTAATACGAAAGCGTGGACATAAGAAACGTAGGAAACGGAATTAAAACGATAAAGTTACGCCATCTTTTTTATAATGTTATATTTATAAAACTTTTTAACTTTTTAAATTTGATTTCACAAATACTATTAGATGGTGATGTAGTTATATTTAAATTATATACGGTATTGTGTAATTCAATGTACTTAGTATCATACCACCTATACTTTTCTTAGGTTGCATTCAGGCAGTTATTCGTGACACATTTTCTGTTTATTGTTTACATTATCGATTCTCTCACCAGGTGAGTTCTTTAGCCCAATCGTTTTACCATTGATTAATTACTTCACATTGTTTTGGGGGTGATGCATGGTTTTACAATAGATGCAACGTGGATAATTTACATTACGAGTACATGTTTGCCTAAAGTAGCGATAAACCCTTTGAGCCCATTATCATGATACTGGTCAATTACTTGTTTGTGAGCGCGAATGAATGTTATAAATAGATCTATTTGGGATTTACATCCCCGTTTGGGTGAGTATGATCATTGTGTGAGTATGCCGGACACTGTAAGTTATACTCATGTTTTGATGTTGGAATGTATCGGGTTTAGGAACATCAGCACGGGCTATGTTGGCATCTTATATTTGCAATTCTTACATGTTGAGCTTCAGTGTACGAGCTTACGGAAAACGTAAATTACATTTTATGATGTTTTGCATCTGTTGCTTTCTGGGGAAAATACTTACGGTCCTACATTATAAATTCTTTTACAAAACCTTGAAGTCACAACACATTATTGTTGACGTTTTAAGCAATGTTTTCTCAGGAGATCAATGAGGTACAAGACCAAGGATACATTGGTGGTCGTTATTTTGGAAGTCATATGCATAAAATATTTGGTTGCATTACATTTTGGGAAACATTTGTTATGAACTAGAATCTTTGTATTTTGAACATCCCGACCCAAGTGAAGCTTTGGGGCTTTTTGTTTAGCAAAAAAAATTGTTAATCTCAAATCGGTTTCGGTTTAACGACTTTTAAATGGTCTCGTTTCTGTAGGGATCGTTTAGCACTTCATAACACGATATCATATCACGGATCAAGAACTAGAAATGAGTAAGAAAGAGGTGAGGTGTTATAGAGAGAGGAAAAAAGAGATGAAAGAGAGAGAGAGATGATGAGGAATATGGAAAAATGATATTATTTAGAAAATGATAAACAACCTAACTTTTCCAATTGGAAAGTTCCCTTGTATACCCTCGACACTTAAAAGTTGACGCGCGTGATATTTAACTAGGGACCCGGCTCGGGTTTGCTTGGGATTAAACCCGATACATTTACAAGTATTAGATTATACTATCAAGCCCGATTCACGTTTATATACTATTTTACAACATTAACTAATGATTAACGAGACTTAATTACATAATGAACGAACATCAGGTTCGACTCAGAATATTTTGAGGCTAACAATCTCCCCCGAAGTGAGTCATTATGGACCACTCCTTCTTGATTAATGAGATTGCTTTTGTCGTTTAAGCTCATGCGGTCTTTTCTTGGTCTTTCTCTTTGTTATTTGTTTTGGCTGGTTCCTTTCATGCTTTGCGATCTGTGACTTTTGTGCCTTGACCATTGTCTTTAACTTCTATGCCATCTTGCGATCTTATGTCTTTGACCAACATTCTCATACTATGCCTTATCCTGAAAGCTTCAAATTAGAGTTAGCGGAAGTCTTTATAGTTTAAATCTTGAGCTTTCTTGATAGTTTGTCTTTGTAGATTGAGCATGAACATGTGATTGAGGTTTTTGGTGCGTAACCACCGTGTGACTGCAGGTTTACGTTAGTGATAAACGAGAAAATTTATTTAAAAATCAATCGACGTGTCACTCGTTAAAGCATTTTTTAACACATCGGGAGTTTTAAGCTTTTATCAAAATTCATCAACCGTCAATTCATTTACTGGACCAAAATACTCAATTTCCTGTTTGTCCACAGTTTGATGCATATCAGACTCTTCGCAAGTACCTACCAAGAGCTTGTTTGATGTGGTACTCAAGCAGGCTTTCTTCTTCTTGTGAATACATAATGTATCACTCGGATGTATCTGGCAAAATATCACAAATGTATTGCGTAGGAATTTGTTACCGCAGCTTCTAAACTTGATGATGTTCAACAAGTGTTTGAATGGAATGTGTGTACTAACGAGGATTTTTATGATTCTCTTGGCTCTAGACTCTATTAGTGCATTTTGGTTTTTAGTACTTGGAGGCTTTGAGATGATTGCCAACTATTTCAACATCAACGATCTCAGACCTGAGATGTCAATAGATATCGGTGTATCTCCGTGACAAATGAGGACCAAGTTCTGTTGAGAAGACCGAATGGCTGGAAGGGTTGTGCATTAACATCATGGGTCCATCGTTTGTCATTTCTCAATGTGAGCTATCAACTTGTGATTCTGAATGCATATGTATCAACCCGGTTTGTGCCTTAAGTTGTATGGAGGGCTTCTTTCTTTAGACCCTTTATCCTTACATTTCTTTTTCATTCTTCAACGCTTTTATGCTTACCAGGACAGTATTACTTACGCCTTCTTGTTTGATTGTTCTACGTTTAGCTCAATCTTAGTCGGCATTATTCCCATTTACATTCATCTCTAATCATACTTAAGACTTGCTATTTCTGTCTTTGGATTTATCCTTGGGTCGTCCTACGGTTCTGGTTAGATCATAGAGATGATTCCTACTAACCACCTATGACCTTCAGAATCTATCGTGAAATTAAAAGTTCTAGCTTGGGTTATAAGAATCGAACCATAAACCTTTTATTACTTTCAGATCATTGAGTCAATAGTTCATTTTTTTTATTCCATTTTCTACCCTTATTTTAAATAAGAAACATCTTAGTTTTTTGAAATACCTAGTGAGTAAAAATTTGTATTGAAAAAGTTGTCGGGAGAAAAGATTATTAGCACATGAAATGTGTTTGGAACAATTTTGGTAATGATTTTGCAAGATCATAAGAATTGTAGTTGTTGATGTATCCATGAACATTAAAACCTTGTTTTTAGAAAAATCCCCTCAATATAGGACAATTGAAAAATTATTGACTTTTGAAAACATTGTGAGGGTTGGAGTGTTGAAACACTAATTGAAAGATTATGAATTGACATCGAGAAGGTATTGAAAAATTATGTTCAACTTTTTGAAAACCAGATGTTAGAGGACTTCTCTTCTAATTGGTAAGGGTAAGCGCACTGAAACGTACACTATCCTTTTTCTTGAGCTAAAAACATTTAATGTCTTGTAAGGACAACTTAAGACCGAGAAACATTAATTTTCTAGTTGTGAGGATAAGTTATAAACCTTCCTTTATATGTGAAAAGTCAGGGTTATGTACTTTTATTTGCATTAAGCCATTTAGAAAATTAGAAATGACATGTTTTGAAACTATTTGAAAACTCTCGCTCAACTTCATTTACACACCCGTGTCAATGTTAATCGACATTTCTAAGCACGTAAATGTTATCGATTCCAAGAGACATGTCGAAAAGAATCTTTTTGGAAATTGCTTCAGCCCAAAATGATAATGGAAGCTGAGAGCATTGTTCGAGCAGCCTCAACAAGAGTGCAGTTCCGTCTTTCGACAACGCCATTCTGTTCAGGTGTATCGAGGGTAGAAGTATGTGTTCTAATGACCTTGCTTCTTTGAAATAATATGGAGTGTCTGTTCAAGAACTCGATTGCCTTGTCAGTCCACGGACATAATAATTACTTGAGCTTGAAGGTTTTACGTTGAATCATCTTGAGAAAATCTTTGAGAACTTCTTTTGTATCATCCTTGGTTCGTTAGAAAAGAATGAGTCCAGTGTATCTTGACTTAGTTTTCAACAATCACCAGAATATATTTTCTTCCCTTATGCTTGCATACGCATTGGACCACAAAAGTCCATATGTGGAAGCGAAATATCAGCCTTCCTTTGGTACTATGGAACAACTTTTGAATTAATTGAGCTTTCTTTTTGCTTTAATCATTTAACAAGACGAAACAAGTTGATCCTTGATTATTTCAACTTAGGTAAACATGTCAACAATATCTTTCTTTTGAAAGGAAGGTGATGTAATCGAAGTTCAAGATGAGATTGTCTTCGATGCCATATCCATGATTGAGTTGTGAAGTTTAGCTATGAAACTAATAGAGTTGTTGATGTTGTTTCTTGAAGAGATATTGTGTAGGAGAGCAGATCCACGATTAGATAGTTGGAGTAATTCATTTCCCTGGAAGATCTCTTCACAAAACTCCAAGTAGATTTCCGAAAGCAACCTCCAAATCCGCATCATGTAAGCTGCCTATTCCGGACCGCAACGATGAAATGATGTGATTCTAAGGCCTTCGACGTATATAAACCTGTTTGATCATGACATTGTCCTTGAATTTCAGATCTCGATAACCAAGTATTGGTGCAAATTGATCATTTCCAAATGGAAACAAGTACCAGAATTTTCTCCATAAAATTACACAACAATTGAGATTTGGCCCGGTCACTGTGCCTTGTGCATCCAGAGTCAAAATGAATAGGAAGAGTTGTACAATGGCAATAGAATTAGAGGGCGATGGAACATTGGACAAATTGGATCCTATTGGAATTTGTATCTTCAAGACATTAGTAATCCTAGAGACAATGTCTATAGTGGGACTAATACTTGTTGATACATCTCTTTCCGTATTTTAGGCATCCATATCTTTTTAGTCCTAAGAGGTTTTTGTTGTCATTCTATATCCTGAATGGTCATCTATTAGCTATCCATCCGTTTAACCATTCATGATTTGTATTTCATACAACTCATATGGTAATCTTGGATTTTTGAATAGTGTATCTGATGCGATCTATGTTTTCTTTGAGGTGTTTTTCTTTTATTTTCAACAGATTTGTTCCCTTTTTCTCATTGGGTTTTACTAGAACTAATAGGATCATTAGGCTTGTTTTTGTTCTAGCGTTCAGTCATTCAAGTATCTAGAAAAACACAGTCCATCATGATTAGACTTTAAACACAACATTTCCACATTCAGCACAAACAACATTCACATTCGAAGGTTCTAGAAGTTGAACTATCATTACACGCTGTTTTCAGGACATTTGTTTTTCTAGATATACTAGAAATCCTATGATGGTATTTACTTCTTCTTTTTAACTTCACTTGACTTATTGTTGGCACGACCTTATCTTTACTTGATGGCAATTAAGTTGTGGGTCTGCTAACACTAGTAGTGTGATTTACTCCGGAGATTTAGACACGTTGAGATTAGTATTCTAGAAGCATGAAGGCAACTGCTCGGTTCTTGTTTTGTGTGTGGTAGTGGAAATTCTATATTTTACTGGTTTAAGCAAATTTGAGTGTATTTCTGGCTTGTTTTCTATTCTGAAGGCAAAAATTCTGTATGAGGTGACTTGTCTTAAACCAATACCATCCGTCACATTAGTTTTATTTAAGTCCGATTGTTTCATTTGTAAAAATTCTCATTTCAGGAGAATTGAAAAGGAGATCGGTTTTCCTAAAAACTTGATGGTTTTGAATCCGTGTTTGACGCATTTGCGTTCGTCGAATCAAAAAGATGGTTTATCAAACTGAGATCATAGACTTTCTCCTTTTGTTTCAGTATGAGTTTTTTTACTCATTTATCACCATGTTCTGGTCTTGAATTTGAGCTTTCAAATCTTGTAGTTCTTGATACTGTTAACGTTCTTTTCAAATATACATTTGAAGCATTTTCTTTGCAAACTGGGTTGTTTGCATTCTGTTCTTTACATTGTTTGTAAAGAAAGTTCAAGGAGAAATCGATGATGTTTTTCAAGTTTGGCAAAACTCTTTAAATGCTTATTTATGAACTTGTTATTAACAGAGATTCTAGTTTGTTTTTATTTTGAAGCTTTTATGCAAGACATTCACATTCTTGACTTTATTAATGATTACAAAGTTTGTAATACAGCATAATCCTTTAAAATCAGACAGAGAATGCAAATATGAACATTTAACATCTTTAGAAACCATCTCTTCAAGAAGTTGTTATATATATTTTGAAAAAAATTAGCCTTTTCAGATTTCATGTTCCTCAACCTCTTTGTAAGGGATTTTACAATACTCATAATCTTCATGCATTTCCGTTTTAGTTTCATGTTCACACGAAAGCTATTCTTTTTGTGATTTTATGGAAAGAGCATTTGAAGGTTTTTATCAAAATGTTTCCATATCATGAGAAGTGGCACGCGGAGGATAACAACTACTCTAATATGTTTATGCCAGTTTGATCACACTTTCTATAAAATTGATGTGTTAAATTTCATGTCGTTAAAATACTTGGTCTACTTTTTACTAAGGATTTCCGAAACGGGTGTAGAAAGGCCACGTTTTTAGAATGTTTGGTTTTTGTTCTAACAAACTTTTTTCTTACATTGTATTCTTTCTTTCCTTTCCGCGTTTCAACCTTTGAAAATTTCATAAGACTGTTTCTGTTTTGTGTATTCATATGGTCTTAACTTAATCTTTATTCAATTTTGATCTACTCTCGTTATCAAGAGACCGTCGGGTCCTCTTCCCCTATCAGGGGCAAATCTGTTTGCAGGATAGAAGTATCATATGGATTCTTACAAACAGAAGGGCTTCTAGGGGGGGGATTGAGCTTTCTTGAGGTCCTTGGATTGCAAAAGGTTGGTCTACCATTATATGTCGAGCATTTTGGGTGCATATACATTTGATGGTCTGAATTGATAATTACGAGATAAACAATTTCATTCAAAAACTTTAATTGTTTTCCATTTCAATCATCTTGTCTATTTCTTTTTTCCTTACTTTAAATCCGAAAATGATCCTTTGTGTTTCTTTGAAAGATAGCATTCGAGTTGTGACTTGGTTAAAGACTCTTTTTGACCTAACTCATCGTGTTTCGGGATTAGAACTGAAATTTCATAGGCTTTTGTCTTTTTTAAACCTTCTTTTATTTCACTGCTTTTAGAGCTAATAGTCCTAGAGTTTCATTTACTTTGTTTTGAAGAATTTCATTAATCAATGTCATTACGGTCATTAAAGGGGCTTTGTACTTCTCAAATACTAATTCTGTTTGTTGAAGTGCTATTGAGACAACTATCTCGACTAACTAATAGCCGCCCCTAAGCACTTATTAGTTTCATCAAGTTAGTTTTGCCTGTTCCAATTTCTGAGTCAAATGATGCGTTTGCTTTTCTTTAATGCTTTTAAAATTGTTTTGTTTCCTCTGTATCAAGAGTTATAATTAGCAATTAAATTCGCAAAGCGTAGCAGCTCATCAACACATTTTGTAGCATTTTGATCAACCTGATTATCATTAGTACATATATTTGATGAATCATGAGTGACATTGCTATCATCCTTCTTCAAAACATATGTGTCGTTAATGGATTCAGGTTGCTTAGAATGTCGTCTCACATTGTCATACACATTACTTTCATCCTGATTTTGTACCTATTCCAATGGTTGACCAGTAGAACTGGATTCTTCAGGTGAGACCTCCTAAATCTTTGCCATGTAGCTGTAATGTGCTTCCAATTCCTGTTCATCAATCTCTTCATCTGTGTCCTCTAGCCAGTCAGCTTGCAGAGGAACACCTTGTTCAGCTTGTTTGCACATCATCATCTTTTCCTTGTGATACGCGTAGTCTTTAACCCGCTTTGGCTTCCTGCATTCCTTTGCATAGTGCCCATATCCCTTGCAGTTAAAGCACTGTATCTAGTCTGAATGCACTACTGAATGTCCTAATGATTACCCTAGCCCCAGCAACTGTCGCATTGTCCTTTTATTCCCTAAAACTGCCTTGACTGTTTGTCATTGTTATACCTTGGTGTGGTATCTTCAGTTTATTCTGGAAGTTTGAAGAAGTTCGAAGGTTGTTGTTGGAGGTTTGTAGAGCTCTCTTGAAAATACTTTGCAAGGATGTGCAATTATTTTGCCTATCCTTGTCCCTCTGTGCTTTGTCACAATATGTTCAGGATCACTGTTACTTTTTCTTCTAAGACAGACTCAGATTGGAGGTGTAATTGTTGGCGACCTCTTTGCCTTTGTGTCTGTAGATGCACTTTATCATTGTGGAAAGATGATGTTGCATTTGATCTTTGAGTTTTGGTGCTTGATAGTTAAGTGTCTGAATTATGGTTGGAGAAGCCACAAGAAGTACTAATGATTTGTTGTTAGGCTTTCAATCAGGTTATCCGTTGAAGTGCTTCCTGTGTCCATTTGACAGTTATCAACAATTGATGGTTGATTTTAGGATTGTGGAGACTCAGATGATTGTGTTGGATACTTCTGATTTGATGCATTAGACACTAGTGCCAAAGGGTCATCAATATGAATGAACCTTTCCATCATCATTCTGTTCTCATTTACATGTACCTCATGTTGCTTCAAGTAGGCATACAACTGATCAAAGTTAGACTCTTTCAAACCTCTGTTTAGTTTGACTTCAGTAATGAATCTACTCCATTCAGGTAACATGTTGTTCACAAACTTAGAGTTAAGCTGCATTCTGGACATGGTCATCTTGATGTTTCTCATGTCGTTAATGAGCTTCGAAAACCTAACATAGTAAACATGAATGGTCTCTCCTTTGATTTGACAGAAGCGTTCAAATTCATCGTATAATTGTGATTCCCTGTCATCCTTTGTTAACTCAGAACCTTCCAGAATCATCTTCACATTGTCCCAAATGTCTTTGGCGTCAGTGTAATGGTTGATGAGTGTGTAGATGTCTTTTGGTATACCTTGAAGTAAGATATTCGTAGCACGAATGTCAGCTTTATACCTTTCCTTTTCTTCAGCAGAAAGGTCTGTAAAGACTCTAGCACGTTCTGGACCTAGTTGAAGTGCACCCTCAGTTTCTTCAGCATCTTCAGCAGGAGTTTGTATGAACGTTCCCATTTGAAATGGACCTTCAGTAATCGATTTCATAATGTTCTCTCCATTATCTTTTCCCAGACAATACAGACGAATGCGTTGTTGCCAAGATTCAAAGTCTGTTCTGTCAAGCATTGGTGGGCGTGTATCGGAACCGGCATACCAAATATCTTCTGACATATTAGACATCTTGATGTATTGGTTATGAATGCAATTAACGTTCACGGGATTTTACAAGTCTAAGATTTAAACCGATAAGAAGTTTACCGGGATTTTACAAAATCAATAGAAAAACCGTAAATGAATAATTGGTTGTGATATTTGGTTTGTTGATTTGTTTGAAATTTGGCGCAGTTGGATTATGAAAAAAATAAATTTTACCCTATTACCAAAATCTAAATTTGGTGTAAAAATAAGCTAAAAAGGCTAAAGAAAAAATTATATTTTACTTAATTTTTCCCGCCAAAAAGTGTCGCTAAAAAGGTGTCGACCGAATAAATTTTTACCCTATTACCAAAATTTGAATTTGATGTAAAAATAAGTTAAAAAGGCTATAGAAAAAAGATTACAAAATACTTAATTTTTCCGCCAAAAAGTGTCGCTAAAAGGGGTGTCGTCTGGATACTTTTTTTTAATCAACACGTGCGTATTTGTTTCTATCAAACCGCGCTTTGAAATCAACCAAACCGTCCTATTGATTGACCCCGCAAATCACCACTTGCCTAACAGGCCAACTCGCCGCCAATATCTTACTAGGCAAACCGCCGTGGTGCTAGTGTAAGCAAACCGCCGTGTAATAGAATAATCAAACCGCTGCTTCTTTTGACAACTCGCCGTATATTTAAAATAACCAAACCGCTGCCTTTTCCTTTGAGCAACTCGCCGTTTTAGCAACTCGCCGTTTTAGCAACTCGCCGTTTTAGCAACTCGCCGTTTTAGCAACTCGCCGTTTTAGCAACTCGCTGTTTTAGCAACTCGCCTTTGACCAGCAACTCGCCTTTGACTTTTTCCTAAAAACGTGGATCTTGTCCCTTATCTTACCAAACCGCCATGATGAACACCATGCTCGATTTTTGCATATTCATTCCAAATGAGCTTATTTCCCACGAAATAAAGCTTTACCATGTAATACTAAGTGTGTAAATCAAGTTTAAACACACCTTAACTCGTATTTCTTTGAGAATCGTCCAATATGAAGCAACCCTCCACGAAGAACACTAAGCTTTAAAAGCTTATAATTCGAACTAGGAGCTTGTATTAGCCACGAAATTTGTAACACTCTAACCTTTTGATGTGTAGAACAAGTAGAGAGCAAGATTAACAAACAATAAGCCCAAAATCAAAAGTGAGCCGTGGTTTTTTTCTTCAAAATGAGCCACGAAATTTGAGTTTAACGAAATTTGATATATAACCACACAAATCAAACACGAATCCACCAAGGCTCTGATACCAATTGTAGGATCGTTTAAATCATAACACGGGTGATGATTCGAGTGGTTTAGCTAGTTTCTAGTGAGAGAAACACAAGAGAGAGATTCTAGAGAGAGAGAGTGTGTATGTGTTTTGAAATGTTAAAGATTTGACTAGCTTGCCTCTTCCAAAGTTGGAAGAGGCTTATATAGTTTTTACAAAATACCGGGTATTAGAACCCGGCTTAAAACCGAAAGACATACGATTAACTATTAAACTACGAACTATTATAAACAATAAATATACGGGGTGACCGAGTCTTTTACTCATATCTAACAATTTCTAGCTGTTATAGTTGCTTTCATTACTTTTAGTTTAGTGTTTTTTAAAATTCATAACACATGTAATATATATGAAATCAAGGTTGCTTTTAGCCTATTATTGTTTGCCAAATCTTTAAACACTTGGGCGTGTTTTTGACTATATCCCTTAACTAATTATCACTTAATAATTATAAGCAGTTCACCCTAAATTAATGAATATATTGAACGCTACCCAAAATGAACAAATCGATCTCAAGTGAAAATGAATGAAAAGAATAGTTATAAGTTTCAAACTTAAGCAAATATTGTGTGCCCAAGTTAACAAAATAGGAGGCAAGACGACTCAACAAATTTGTTCATAATTTGAGTAGTTACTTACACTGTGTATGTGTCTTTCGCAGGGATGTCATATGTATTGGTAATTACTTAGACTGAGCATTGAAGTGTAGCTCACATGGTTTCGAAAAATTTGGAATGTAAGTGTGCAACCATCTTTTTGAGAAAAAAATAAATAAATGGTATTTGTACCCATATACGTATGAATGGGCTGATTTAGGCTATGCTTTATTTAAAACTGATGAAAATGATCATCTACATGTGAAAAAATATTGCAGTACTTCTAAGTAGAGTTTCATTTTTTGCATCTATAGTCTTATCATCTCTCAAACTTCTGACTATAATATTGCCTAACATCATTATATTGTAAATTTTCAAGGTATGCAGTTGTTGATCTGATGCGTGTAAATGAGTGGTTGTTGCTTTAGTTCCAATAGGTATCACTCCACTCTTAAAGCATTTAGGGTTTAATTTTAGTGTTTTTGCTTATTTGTTGTGTTTTATTTTATTTCCCGTTATCATTTTTTCGTAGTTAGATTTAATTGTGCCTTTATTTGCTCGCTCTTAGGATTTTAGAAAACAAATCATCTTCGAACCAATTCAAGTCATTGTCCAAATAACAAACAAGGTCTCAATTTTACAAGTCTTTGGGAAAACGACCCGGTAATTACTTACCGGTTAAACGTGTAGTATTTTTGTAAGATTTTTCCTACTACCTTTGTCCTCAAGGGTAGTTTTGGAATTTTCTATACTTTAGATATTATTACGTATTAAAACTTTCTACACCAAGTTTTTGGCGCCGCTGCCGGGGACTTGTGATTAAGATTCCTTCGTTTGCAGTTTGTTGATCGTGATTTGGAGAACCTTTCGTCTTCGAAAGTTACGCTTTTAAGAAAATCAAAAATACAAAAAAAAATTAAAAATATAAAAAGTAAAAAATATTTTCCTTTTCTTTTTAGTATAAGTAGAAGATTAATAAATAAGAAAAGTACAAAAATATTTGCTCTTCCGGATTTTTTGATTTTTCTTGTGAATTCGTGAATATAATATTTTTTTTTACCAAGTTGGTAAAAGAACACCAACAAATAATACTTTCAATTGAAGTATTATCCATCAATAAGTTCCCGAACTTAAGATTAAATTTTTTTTACCGTTTGTGTCACTTACGAAAAAGGCGCACCTCTTTTGTAAAATTTATTTTACTTAAGAGAGTTACCCTAAGTTTGTTGATTATTCGGTAAACAAAAATATTTCATTTTCTCATTTCTTTTATCATTTCATTTGTTTGTTTAGTGCATGCGCACTAGAAATTCCAATTTTCCAAATAATCCGAACGTAACCATTCCGAGACGTCGAAATAGAGGACGTGCTCCAAACATAGTCGAACCCGAGCTTCGTACTATCGTTGAAGTTGCACCAATGGCGGAACGTACAATGGAAGAGCTACTCCGTGCACCCACGGAAGGGTATGGAGAAGCTATCGTTTTACCAGAAATTAATGCGGATCATTTTGAGATTAAAACGAATTTGCTACAATTGGTTCAAGCGAACCCGTTTCACGGTTTAGAGAACGAAAATCCTCACGCTCATATTAATAGTTTCAAAAGGATTACCTCGACTCTACGATTTAGGAATGTACCAAACGATGTGATTAAGCTAATGATGTTTCCATATTCACTCGAGGGGGCTGCTAAAACTTGGTACGAGAAAGAACCTCCTAATTCAATCTTGACTTGGGAGGATCTCGTTACCAAATTCGTGAATCAATTTTTCCCTCCCTCGAAAACGACTCACTTAAAGAATAAAATCTCTCGATTTACCCAAAAATTCGATGAGTCTTTTAGTGAAGCGTGGGAACGATTTAAGGAAATGCTTAGAGCTTGTCCCCACCATGGATTTACGAAGTTAACCCAGATAGATACTTTCTATAATGGTTTAAACGACAACGATCAAGACTCCTTAAATGCCGCGGCGGGTGGAAATCTTTTGAGTAAGACGACTAGAGAGGCTTTGAATATAATTGAAAACAAATCAAAAGTGCGTTATTCACGAAACAAACCAAATGCTTCTAGGATGAATACAACTTCTAGGGAAAGTGTTAGTAAGACGGATGAGAGAATTGATAAGCTTGCGGATCAACTTTCGACCTTAGTTGAGATTGTTTCTAAGAAAGTTGTCACTCCCGCTCCGATCAAAGCGGTTGAGGAAACTTGCGTTACTTGTGGTGGTGCCCATTCTTGGTATAATTGTCCGACTACCGATAACAATCAAGCTAGTGTTTGTGCGACTACGGGTACTTACAATCAAGTTGCCCCTCCGAACCGAGTTAGTAACCAAATGGCACCACCTGGTTTTGCTCCGGTGCAAAACAATGGTCAAAATAGGTTTAATCAAAATCAATGTCAAGGGAATAATTTTAATCGGGGAAATAATTTTCATGGTAATCAAGGTTTTCAAGTTCAAAATAATTATGCTCCGAATTTTTAAAATCAAGGATTTCAAAACCAACCGTTTCAAGTTCCTAATAATCAAGTTCAACAAGAGTTTTCAAATGATTTTTCAAGTTACAAGAAAACTAATGATCAAATAATGAGAAACATGCAAAATCAAATCAACTCGTTGAAAGGAGAAGTTAAGAATGAAATTCAAAACACGATGAAGACTCAACAAGCCGTCTTGATGAATCAACAAAATGTTTTTCAAACTAACTTGCAAAATATGTTAAGTGGATTCTTTCAAAACCAAGCCTCAACTTCAGGTACTCTTCCGAGTAATACCATTCCAAACCCGAAGTGTGAGATGAAAGCGATCACTACTCGAAGTGGTGTTGCTTACGAGGGACCCTCGATTCCTACTAATCCTTCTCCTAAAAAGGTAGTGGAACGAGAAACCGAGGAGACAACGGATAAGGAGCAATCTAATTTCCAAGGAAGTACCGCTCAAATCCCACCTCCGGTTACCCCCATTTCTATTCCGGAACCCGATGTTCCAAAGAATTTGCCTAAAACCACTCCCATTCCGGAACCCGATGTTCCGAAGAATTTACCTAAGCCGAATATTCCATATCCTTCTCGACTTAATCAAGAAAAATTTCGTGAAAAAGCTTCGTATCAAAAAGAGAAGATTTTTCAAATGTTTCAAGATTTGCGTTTTGACATAAGTTTCGCGGATGCTTTGTTTTTTATGCCAAGATTTGCTCCTACGATTAGGAATTTGCTCATGAATAAGGAAAAGTTGCTTGAATTAGCTAAGATATCGTTGAACGAGAATTGCCGTGCGGTGCTGCCTCAAAAGCTTCCTGAAAACTTGAGACCCGGTAATTTCTTATTCCAATCAATTTCCAGGAATGGATGTATGCCACGCCTTGGCCGATCTTGGCGCAAGCATAAATCTTATGCCCCTTTCTATTTGGAAAAATCTTTCTTTACCCGAACTTACACCAACTTGGATGACTTTAGAGCTAGCGGATCGATCGCTTACTCATCCTAAAGGACTCGGCGAAGACGTTTACGTTAAAGTGGGAAAGTTCCACTTTCCTACCAACTTTGTTGTTATCAATTTCGAAGCCGATCCTCGAGTACCTCTCATACTTGGGAGATCCTTTTTGAGGACCTGTCGTGATTTAATTGATGTTTATAGAGAAGAAATAACCCTTCGGGTTGATAACGAAGCCGTCACTTTTAATCTAGATCAAACCACGAGATATTCCTCTACAAATGATACGTCGGTAAACCGAATTGACAACATTGATGCAGTTTGTGAGGAGTATGCTCCGGAGTTGCTAGTATTTTCTAATTCTTTGAGTGGCAATCCCACTCTGACGTCTGAGCCGTTTACTTCTGAATTCATTTTGGAAGAAATCGAAGCTTATCTTAAGGATGATTCGATTTCACCAGAAATTGATTACGCCGATTGCGATCCGGATGAAGATATTTGTTTGATCAAAAAATTGTTAAATAATGACCCGTTTCAACTTCCTCCGATGGACCTTAAACAAAGTGAAGTGACCGAGGCAAAATCTTCAATTGAAGAGCCTCCAGAATTAGAGTTAAAAGATTTACCGTCTCACTTAGAATATGCTTTCTTGGAAGAAAACGACAAGTTACCAGTAATTATTGCAAAAGGTTTAAAAAATGATGAAAAAGATGCTCTCTTAAAGGTGCTCAAATCTCATAAACGAGCCATTGCTTGGAAAATCACCGACATCAAGGGTATCGACCCTCGTTTTTGTACACACAAAATCTTGATGGAGGATGATTACAAACCCACGGTTCAAAGTCAAAGACGGGTTAACCCAAAAATTCACAAGGTAATCAAAAAGGAGGTCTTAAAACTTCTTGATGCCGGTATGATTTACCCGATCTCCGACAGCCCATGGGTTAGTCCAGTGCATTGTGTTCCCAAGAAAGGTGGAATAACCGTTGTTGCTAATGAAGAAAATGAATTAATTCCGACACGTTTAGTTACCGGTTGGAGAGTTTGTATCGACTATAGGAAATTAAATGAAGCAACCCAAAAAGATCATTTTCTATGCCGTTTATGGATCAAATGTTAGAAAGATTAGCCGGAAATGAGTTTTATTGTTTTCTAGATGGATTTTCAGGGTATTTCCAAATACCAATAGATCCCCAAGACCAGGAGAAAACTACTTTCACATGCCCGTATGGAACTTTCGCGTACCGTCGCATGCCATTTGGCTTGTGTAATGCTCCCGGTACTTTTCAATGGTGTATGATGGCCATATTCCATGATATGATCGAAAAGACTATGGAAGTGTTTATGGATGATTTCTCAGTTTTTGGGGATAGTTTTGATTCGTGCCTCTCCAATTTAGAAAAGATGCTAAAACGGTGTGAAGACACGAATTTAGTTCTTAATTGGGAGAAGTGCCACTTTATGTGTAGAGAAGGAATTGTGTTAGGGCATAAAATTTCAAAGTCGGGAATTGAGGTCGATCGTGCTAAAGTCGATGTTATCGCTAAGCTCCCTCACCCGACTACCGTAAAAGGTGTTAGGAGTTTCCTAGGTCATGCTAAGTAATGATTTAACACTTTAACACACTCTTACATAAGATAAATAGCATTAAGAAACTTATATGGGACCTTTAATTCCAACAGTAGCAATATCAAGAAAAACTCTTAACTTTTTTATTAAAAACCAAGAAATTACATAAAAACTTTAAATGAACTGAATACACTTAATTGCTTAAAAGAGAGACTTGGAATTAAATTTAAACTAAAAACATAGTAAAAAATGGTGTGTGTTGCTCGGCTTGGTCTTCTCTCTTTTATAGCTGCTGAAAGGACTTGGGATGAGTTTGTTGTGAGTGCACAATGCTTCCCAAGCAATCCTAGCCTTCCACTTGCTTCTTGTACACCATCTCACCATTAAAGGGTCTTCGGGTTGTGTGATTGTTGAACTGGAAAGGGGTTATAAGGGTAATGGGTTGTGGGAAATGGTGATCGTGTGATCTGTGAGGGTACTAGAGGAGTGGTTTGGGCTTGAAACCGTGGGAATGGGTGATTATGAGTTTGGCGGGTAAGGGGTTTGGGACAAGGATGGTACGCAAGTTTAAAGAGTAAAGTTGGGAAGAGGCAAGAATAGCCCCTCACCTTTCTTACTCTTTTCATTTCATTTAAGCCCAAAATTCAGTTATAAACCAAGTTTGGAAAGTGACGGTTTTGGTCCCTGCGTTTTTATAACTAAAAGATTAAAAAGAGGTTTGGGAAATTGCAATACCAGCCCTTGTGTTTTATTTATAAAAAGAAAACTGCCCTATTTTTTATTTTTTTTTATATTATTTTTAATTTTTTTTTTTTTTTTTTTCTTTTTTTTTTATTGTTTTTTTTTTTTTTTTTTTTTTTTTTTTTTTTTTTGTTTTTTTTTTATTTTTGTTTTTTTTTTTTTTTTTTTTTTATTTTTTTTTTTTTTTTTTATTTTTTTATTTTTTTTTTTTTTTTTTTTTTTTATTTTTTTTTTTTTTTTTTTTGTTTTTTTTATTTTTTGATTTAGCAGTTTTAGTCCCTTCACTTTTATTTACCCTTTTCTTTTAAAAAAAACACATTAAAAAATGACACTTTAGTCCCCTAAAGTTTTGGTTACAAAAGATTAATGGGCTTTTGTTTGGCTTGGGTTTTGTTGTTGGGCTTTTGGGCTTGTATTGGGCCCAATTGAGTGTGCCTGGGTTTGGGCCCAATAAGGTTTAGGCTTATGTTATGGGCTTTTTTAGGCCCAAAAGGTACCGGTTTTGGTTATTGGGCTTTTTCAAGCCCAATAAGGTTATGAAGTGGGTTTTGTGTGTACAATGGCTGAGATTGGCTGTAACTGGGCTAGGATTGGGCCTTCAAAGTCTTCATAATTATACTGTTGGGCTTTCCCGGCCCATCAGATGGGTTAAGATTGCATCCAATAGTATTCTTCAGTTCCGGCTCCGGTTTGACTGCTGATTCTTCAGTATTGACTCTGACTTTGTCATTTTTGGACTTTGGCCTTGATTTTGCACAGTCTTTTCCATTCCATGCTCAGTTTTGCCATTTTGGCTTGGTTTTCTGTCTTTTTGTTGATATCCACTTCCTGCACAATACAAATGCAAAACAAACATATATTTGGCAGTTTTTGTCTGTTTTTGGTCATTTAAGCTCGTTTTTAGAGGTAAAAGATATGTGTAATTAAGCACTTATCAACCCTCGATTCCTACTAAACCTTCTCCTAAAAAGGTAGTAGAACGAGAAACCGATGAGACAACAGATAAGGAGCAATCTAATTTCCAAGGAAGTACCGCTCAAATCCCACCTTCGGTTATCCCCATTCCAACTCCGGAATCCGATGGTCCGAAGACTTTTCCTAAATCAACTCCCATTCCAGAGCCCGATGTTCCGAAGAGTTTACCTAAGCCAAATATTCCATATCCTTCACGACGTGATGATCAAAAGTCCCATGACAAAGCTTTGAATCAAATGGAGAAGATCTTCCAAATCATTCAAGATTTGCGCTTCGACATAAGTTTCGCGGATGCTTTACTTTTGATGCCAAGATTTGCTCCTACGATTAAGAGTTTGCTTATGAATAAGGACAAATTGCTTGAGTTAGCTAAGATACCGTTGATTGAGAATTGCTCGGCGATGCTCCTCAAAAAGCTTCCCGAAAAGCTTGGAGATCCCGGCAAGTTTCTTATTCCATATGATTTCCCGGGAATGGATTTATGTTACGCCTTGGCCGATCTTGGCGCAAGCATAAATCTTATGCCCCTTTCTATTTAGAAAAAGCTTTCTTTACCTGAACTTACACCAACTCGGATGACTTTAGAGCTAGCAGATCGATTGATTACTCGTCCTAAAGGAGTCGCCGAAGATATCTTTGTCAAAGTTGGGAATTTCCATTTTCCTTCCGATTTTGTTGTTGTTGATTTTGAAGCCGATCCTCGAGTACCTCTCATTTTAGGAAGATCCTTTTTGAGGACCGGTCGAGCTTTAATTGATGTGTATGAAGGAGAGCTTATTTTAAGGGACGGAAATGAACAAATAATTTTTCATGTCAATGGCACGACAAAACATCCTCAAAAGCATGTAAACGAGTCAATTAAAATGGTTAATGACACATGCGACGGATAGTATTTTCAGAATTTCCCCGTGACGACCCGCTCTAGTTTGGCTTACCCATCGAAGATTGACAACGATGAAAAGGAAAAGCAGGAAGTGAAGAATCTCGCAGAGTCTACAGCTAAACGCCAAACTCGTATCACACCTTGTTTGAAGAATTTTAAAGTTATTTCAAGGAGAGCATTTTTCCATTCAAACAAAACACCTCAAGTTTCTTCGGTTTTTGCAATCAATCCACCTTACCGCTTATTGAGCCAAGGATTCCCAATAAAAGGGGGACGAGCACCTTAGTACTTTAAGTGCTGAGGAAATATCCCAATCCAGCGAAATCTAAGATACATCCAGGAGTGATAGTAAGAACGTTTTACCTTCGTGTGATGATTTCTCTTCCATCAACGTTCCACGTGATGATTTCGTGACTTTCTCTAACTCTCTTTTCGAATTTAATGGTCAATTTCCAACTCTAGTGACATGAAATAAAACAACAAAAAAAACCCTCTTTTTGATGAAGTGTTAGATGATATCGAGAGCAAGGATTTTATGATTCCAACTTGATGATCGACTTTCCTAAGTCAACTCTTTCCGATTCCTAATAGGATGGTTTTTTTCACACCTTAGATACGAATATTGAACTACTACTTCACCATGATCCGTCTACTCCTATGAAAAGCGTTGCTTCCATTCTCCCGAGGGATGTCATCATGATCCCCACCTTCAAGAAAATAATTATTTGGTGTGGATTTGATTTGGAATGTAAAACGAATGATTGGAAAAGAATTTTGTACGATGCTCCAATTGATAAAGCTGAGTGTTTCGACCCAGATAAGATCGATGTTTTTCTAGATATCAAAGTTCCTACGTATATTGAGGAAGGTTATTATGACTCAGAGGGAGACTTATTATATCTTGAGAGTTTGCTTAGTGATGATAACACCCATAATCTCTCTTCCGATGTATTTTTCGATCATGAACCACAACACATTAAGAATGAATCAGACCATGATACTTTGATAACTTTTTCTCCCAAGAATGATCCTCTTCACCATGAGTTCGCTAGTGGAGTCATCACGATTTCTCCAAGAATTGTTAGAAAGCACGAGGTTTATATCAGTCGAATGTCATTACTATGCGGAAATTCATCTTCCCAGTCGCCAGAAAATTTTCATACAATCATCGAGTCTCTTCCTACATCTACTACCCTCGTCGAGGATAGTGACTCTAATAGGGAAGAGATCGATATTTTTTCCGGACAAGATGATTCGATACCACCAGGTATTGAAAGTGATTTTGATTCGGAAGAGGATATTATTGACAACTTGCTTAACGATGATCCCATTCCCGAATATGAGCGTTTAACCTTCGACATGGAACCCGATGTGCCCGTGATAAAAAATGTTTATGAGCTTAATGAAGACGAATGTTTTGACCTAGGGGGGTGAGATTAATGTTGAAGTTGATGATTTCTTCACATTTGTCATTCGGACTTTTCTCCCGTATCTCACTTACCCTGAGGTTTCTCCTTTACTTTCCTCCACCGAGAATGAGGACACCATTTTTGACCCCGGCATCTTCGCTTTTCATTTTTCTTCTCAAGAGCCGGTAGTAGTTAAATGTTTCATGGAATTTTGCTCTTCCACTTGTTTCATCCCCAAGGACGAATGAATTCGGGGATCGAGTCAAGCTATGTGACTCGGTTACCAAAAACAAAGCGCTTCGTGGGAGGCACCCCATGCTTATCCTTCTATCTTCTTTCTTATTTCTATTGTGATGTGAGGAGGCTTGTACTCTTCCGATTCTTGTTGTTTGTGCTTGTGATTGTTTGCAGGATTAACCCAAAATTTTCTGAAGACTCTCGTGTTCGGTGTTTTGTCCCGGTCCACTTGAGCTTCCTAGCCTTTGCTTGCCATTAGTTTGGGGAAATCCGATATCCTAAGATTATTATCGTCTAACATTTATCTTGCTTGAGATTTTTGTGATACTTTCTTCATGCCTAGATTATGCATTCGACTTTTTGAGTTTTAGTATGGGGTTTTGAGCCTTAGGCTAGGAAACATTGAGGACAATGTTTAATTTTAGTATGGGGTAGTATATCTTCGATATGATCTTACCTACCTTTGCCCGTTGTTCTCACGTACCCCGTTTTCCCACAAAAATTTTAAAAATATTTAAAAATTTTCAAAAATAAAATAAGTGTTTTGTCACAATTTTGACTTTCCTACTGGGTAGAATAAGAATAAATTTTGACTCGATCGAGCGTGTTGAGCTCTAGCTTGTCCCTTAACTTTTAGGCTAAGCGTTCGCAGAAATTCGCGAAGAACGAAAAATGATAGAGTTAAGTATGAGTTGGATGCTAAACAAGGATTATTTGGAAATCTTAAGAGCTCATGTATGTAATTTGTGGCTTTTTCTCCCTTAAGCTCCTAACCGGATTAATAATACGTGCTGTTTTTGGAGATTAAACTTAAATCAACAATTTTTATGTAATATATAGCAAAAAAATTAGTCTTAGTTCAATCTTATACTTGAATTTTTCAAAAAGAAGTCTTCTCTATATAAAGTAAAAAAAATAAAAAAAATAATAATAATCAAAATATATAATAATAATAAAAGTTGTGGGCTGATAAAAGTTTACTACCTCTTGCCGGCTCACAACCGATGTGGTAGTCTTCTAAAGAAAGCACATAGTAAGAATAAAAAATCCGAGACTGATAAAAGTTTGCTGCATCTTGCTGGCTCACAACCGATGTTGCAGCCTTCTAAAAGGTCGAGGATTACAATTGCATAAATGTTATGTCTAAGTTTGAATTAATAAATAGATCTCTTTTTGTTAAATTCAAATATGCTTTTGAACTTCGACTATTTCATTTTAAGTTTCGAAATAAGCTATGTATATACGGGAAACTTGAGAGTTTTTGAAACCTAAGGTCTGTGAGTCCCGATACTAGTCTCTGTGGGTACAAAAGCCTCGGAGCGCGCTAGTTAGCCACAAGTTTGGATGTGCCGAGACAAAGTCGCTACATGGTATGATCGCGCCTTCAAACTCATTATTCTCAGTGATAACTGAAACACCATAGAATTTTGGCAAAAACGTTGATGCACGGTTGAAATTTAAAATAGCACATTCTCCTAAGATATAATAATTGTCGGGAGTGAAAAGTTCACAAGTTGCAAATATGAGTAGTGTTAGCATCTTAACTGATATTTAGCATATTTTCGCTTTTAAGCATGGTGTGTAGCGAATGAAAAGTCGGGACGATGAATTTATCCTTAATTGGGGCAGTTCTCGATCACGAAAAGCATCTTGTCCTAATGATCCCCTAACAGGTTGGAAATAACAAAGTCAGAATAATTTCTAGTAAGTTATTATTTTAAAAAAACAGGAAAAAAGGAGATAGTCGCATATGGGAAATACACACACACACACAAAACGCTTGTGTGTGCTAAATATCACCACAAAAGTCTTTTGCTACTTCAAAAAGTGGGTGTGGATGAGGTGTGGAAGGGTATGTTAGGATAGGTAGTGTTAAGCAGATAATATTGCGTGTGGAATCCGAACAATAGCGCGCGAGTAGTTTGGGATTTGATATGTGAAAAATACGCACATATCTGTATAATAGCGCGAAAGCGCTGTGTCCCTGACGCGCGATGCGACCGCGAATGGATTTTGTTATGCTTGTATTTTGTATTTGTTGGTTGTGGGAAATGGTGTGAGTGTGGGAGCGATGGTGCAACGATCCGCAAAGAAACGGGTGGGGGACGAGAGAGTGGCGGACACGCGCGCGCGTGCGCGCCGGAATTGGATAGAGTGCACTCACGCTCGAGGAGTTTCAGCTAAAATGAGTCATCAAGTCCCAACAGTAGTCAGATCCTGTAAATGGTCAAACACAAGATGACAAACCCTAAAAGCCCAAAGATACCCAGGTGGTTTAACTCATTTTCACCAAAAGGTTTAAAAAAACCCTAACACCGTTAGTCTTTTTATTATAAAGACTAACGGTCATTAACTCCTTATAACTATAAACCATTAAAACCATTTAACCGGTCCAATCCTTTATAAAGAAAACCCAAGCCCAGTTCAAAGCCCATCCCTTTACCCCCGAGTCAACCAAAGTTATAAAAAGAAAAGAAAAGAAGCGCGGGAAAACACGTTTTTACTATTCATCATCTCTTTTATTTTACACTACATCAAAAACAAAGGGTAAATCCCAATTGGCTACGAGGAACAAAGATTTGAGTGTTATGCTACATGTCAGCAAAAGGAAACGTCACAAGAGAGCTCTCATTGGTCAAGATGTCAAGGGGAATGACACGTTGGTTTCAAACAAACACACAAGGAATGGATTTTTACACTAAAACTAAGCCTAAAATGCACATACCAACAGCCTTCTCAAACTTACACAGACGATTGCCAACGCTGGCAATCCGAGTGATCACATTTTGATCTAACGGACAAGATTGGGCAGCTAATGATTGGAAGCAAAGAAGGGACAGGATCATTTGGAGCGTCTAACAGACTTGAAGACCTAGAATCTTCCTTCTCCTGCTATAAATACAAGCATCCTCTCACTCACAAAAAGGCAATCTTTTTAGTAGTTAGTTTTTAGCAGCTTAGTGTAGTTTTTAAATTTAGCAAATGTAATTTTCAATTTAATGTTTTCAGTCATTGTAATATTATTCTTAAGTTGTAATCAGTTTTTCTATTAATAAAAGTTAAGTTTACTCATAATTCAATTGTCTTTTATTTACTTTTATATGCAAATGTTAAATAAGCTCATCTTTGTCACTTTAAGCTCAATAAGCACTTAAATCTACTCATAAGCTAGCTGTTTACTCAGTAAAGCCATCAAAGCTTTACTGAGCTTATACTACTTAAAATCTACTCTCAAATTTACCAAAGCTTTATTATGGAAGGGAAGCCAGTAATAGAAGGGCTTCCAAGACCACACCAACTTATCCTAGGATAAGCTAGAGCTTGTTGATAGCTCAAAAGAGCATTTATAATGCAAAGGCATCTTGTGAGTTCATATTTCTCTCTTTTATAGCTTAATACTGCTCTCTAGTTTAAATTCTGCTTAAATTAGCTTAATGCTTGCTTATTTCTGTTTAAATTTTGCTTAGTAGTGCTTATTATACTTGTGTCATGCTTATTCAGTTAATTAGATAGTATAGATCTTAGTTTCTTAAAATCTATCATAAAATTAGTAAAAAACCTAAAATATTAGTCAAGTGAGTAGACTTATATTCTGGCTTATTTGTTTATTTGAAATTTTGTTCATTGTAAAAGGGGTTTTTTTTGTTTGTTTTTTTTTTTCCACCCCCGTTTATAGCTTATCATTATCTGGTATTTGCAATTTGTACCTTAATTCTTAAATTCAAAAGCTAAAAATGAGTTTAATCATTTTAAAGGGGTGTTTGGCACAAGACAGCACTAACTTGAGTTAGTGATGTCAAAGGAAATTTGACCTTTTAAATTGATTTTGGATTTCATTTTGAGGTTTATGAAGTTAGGAATTAAGGCTTTTGTAGGATTAAAATAGGTTTAATCAAGTTAGTATGTAAGTTGTATGAATCTGTGGTAAATAGCTCAAATCCACAAGTCTCTTAGCTCAAACTTGTTCTAGCTGATTTTATTGGTCATTTTGTATTTGTTTTGGTGTTTTATTAGTGTAGAATTCAAGTTCCTGAGCCTGCATCATTTAGTCTTAAGTTTTGGTTATAAACTGTCAAATGCAGCAGCATCAATTTTTTGTCTAAAAGCCATTTTCAAGCTGAAAAATCAGCAGGTAAAAGTAGGTCTTAAGTTTTCAAATTAAGTAAACTAGTAGATTGTAGGCTAGATTACATTTGTTTATGCTTATTTTGTAAAAATTAGACTGTTAGCTTATCTGTTTTTAAGTGTAAAACCAGTACTTTGTCATTTTTCATTAAACTTTGAAAAACAAAAAAATAGAGTAGATAGCTTTTTCAACCAGCTTTTTCTTTAATCATTTGCATTTCAAAATACTTTTCAAGTGATGTTTTCAGTAGTCTTTAAGCCTAGGTTTAAGAAGGTATAGGGCTTATTATCACAAGGATCCAATTGGTTACTCAAATTTAAGCTCAAAAGGTGTTATACTGTCTGTTTGGTTTCCAGTTTAGTATAAAAAGCTTAATTTGCTTATTTCAGCTTGTGGCCTTTTCTCTTGCTTATTTCCTGTTTAAACTAGAAACTACTTTTTAGTTTATAAAGTTAGTTTGGGAGAGAATGGCTTATTTGATTGTGTTACTAGCTTATCTAGTTTTTAAGCTTATTAAGTTTTGTAAAATTGTTAAAAAATAGACAAGTGCTTTCTGTACGTTTAAGGCTATTAATGGCTTATTGATTAGCTTTTAGAAAAGTTGTTTCACAAAAATAGCTTATTATAAGCTATTTTACAACTTTGCTTTTTAAGTTTTTGCAAAAAAAAGGGGAAACTAAGAAAGTCGGGGGTGAGCAAGACTCGAACCCCCGACCTCAACCTAGCATCAACCCTTTTATAAAACTCACAACGCACACCCTCACCAACGTGCCCTGGGGACTTTTTCGTTTAAATTTTGCAACATTAATCTCTTATACACGTTTTTATGCAACTATTTAGCTATTAAGCGTTTAGCTCTATTTTGTGCAGGGTTATCGATAAGCTGTGTTTCCAACTTATTTTTCTTAGATTCTACACTATTCAAGCTACTTTTCATGATTTTTTTAGAATTTTTATAAATAGTTTAGTATTTTTAAACATTTAATTTCATTAAAATCATTTTTAATTCATGAAAAATTATAAAAAAGTCAAAAAAATATAATTCTTTTTTAGAAAATTTTCTTTTAACATTTAGAACCTAGGAAAAATAGATTTGCTTTCGTAGGGTTAAAATTGCAAAATTTCGATTTTTAAAGAACGGGGATTGAATCCCGTTCATATTTTTAGTGATTTTTAGCTTAAAACTCTTTCGTTTTTTGTCTAGTTTTCTTTGTCCTAGTTTTTTTAGTCAGATAAAACTTATAAAAACCAAAAAGATCATTGTAGGACTTAATTTTGTTGATTTAGGGTTTTTAGGTCCCGTTTAGGATTCCCGAATTGCATTTTTAGTTAAAATTTACTTTCCCGTATTGATTTCTCGTAGTTAGGTTTAATTGTCTCTTTATTTGTTCCCTATTAGGATTTTAGAAAACAAATCATTTTCGAACCAATTCAAGTCATTGTCCAAATAACAAACAAGGTCTCAATTTCATAAATCTTTGGGAAAACGACCCGGTAATCACTTACCGGATTCTTACGTGTGGTATTTTTGTAATTCTTCCTACTACCTTTGTCCTCAAGGGTAGTTTTGGAATTTTCTTTACTTTGGATATTATACGTATATACTATTGACTAGATCAGATGTTAATATAAAAGTCATGCAAGCTCAAATTAACAATGTAAAAAATGAGTTAAGAAATGAAATGCAAACTTCAATTCAAGCTTCAATGTCAAATCAAACAAACGAGCTTAAGAACATGATGGCTAGCTTTTTCCAAATGAACACCGCTTCTACTTCGGGTTCGGGATCTCTCCCTAGCAACACCGTTGCTAACCCGAAAGGTGAATTGAAAGCCATCACCACCCGAAGTGGTCTTGTTCTTGATGGACCTTCCATTCCTATGCCTCCTCCATTCATTATCCGGAGGAGGATGAACGTATAGAGGAGACTTTAACGGACCCGGAACATGGTGAGTTTACCATTAAGGTCCCACCTCCTCTCGTCCAAAAAGCTAAACCTCCTTCTCAAAGAAACTATGTGGTTCACCAAAGGGATCCTCGTCACCCTCATATCCCTTATCCTTCAAGAATGAACCAAGAAAAATGGAAAGAGAAAGATGAAGTCCAAATTCATAAATTTTGGCAAATGTTCAAACAACTTCACATCAATATCTCTCTTGCCGATGCTTTGATTCTAATCCCGAAATACCAAAAGATGCTTAAAAGTCTCCTTTCCAACAAAGAGAAACTTATAGAATTGGCAAATACACCCCTTAATGAAAATTTCTCAGCATTCATCCTAAAGAAGTTACCCGAAAAACTCGGAGACCCTGGGAAATTTCTCATTCCGTGTGGTTTTAGTGAGCTCAAGTGCAAGGCCCTAGCCGATCTAGGTGCTAGCATAAACTTGATGCCACTCTCGGTGTGGAAAAGGTTAGGATTACCCGAGCTTATTTCCACCCAAATGACTCTTGAACTTGCTAACCGGGATATTTGCACTCCGAAAGGAATTGCAAGAGATGTCTTTGTTCCGGTTGAAAAGTTCACATTCCCCGCTGATTTTGTCATTGTTGATTATGAGAGCGATCCGCGAGTCTCCCTCATCTTGGGAAGACCTTTCTTACGGACCGCTCGTGCTTTGATTGACGTTCACGGAGAAGAGATGATTCTCCGTGACGGCAATGAAAGATTAACCTTGAATATGAGACATGACACTTCAAGCTATTCAACCCAACCTTGTAACATTTCTCAAATTCAGGTCATTTTACGACTCCTATTACTAGTCACTATTTATGTTAGTCCGATACGCGTTTACTTTTAATACTTACTTTTAAGCTAAATCGCGTAGACTAGAAATAACCATTTAATGTAAACGGTCATCAAATAAATTAAGGTTTACATCCACCAAGTAATATATAATTACTAGAAAGATAATTATGTACTTTGCGTCACTTTAGTTCTGATTGGTCCACGTCAAAAGGGTACAATTTCGCGATAAAATAATGGTGGACGCAAACCCCCGGACATACCCATACTTACCAAGACTCGAACCAATAACCCAAATTTTATAACTTAACCACAAAATTAATCAAAATTTGTGTCAAATGCCTCCTATGGGCCGGACACATACCAGATCATACCTAGAAAATCCTTAAAATCTCCTATGATCCTAGAAGTACTTGTACATCTACCTACTGAATAAATTTGTCCTTAATGTTCCCACTTAACTTAATACACATTGGATAATACCCAAATTTCCTTTCTTTCTCCCTTGGGCGCCGATTACGCATGTATGCATACAAATCTATAAGATTTTGCTAGCTAACTAAATCTTGTACAAACATTGGTCATTAAGAGTGGTACTTGAATGGTTTAGCATAAAACCATGTGTGGCTAACTAGAAAACCCCTAAACCACTAATCTAGGGCTCGACATTGTCTTGGTTAGAACTAAGGACCTAACTAGCTAATTGACTATAAATACTTGAACACTTACACCATTTCACACTCTTACAAAACACAAACACTTAAACTTTTCCTCTCTTATGCTTCGGGTCTCAAGTTATACTCGTGTGGTGCTAAGACTTATTAAAACATATGTACAAAGAAGTTAAACAAGTAAACAAGGGACTTCACGTTTTCGTCTATAGGTAAACGAGACCTATGACACGTACAAACCATTTTTATAAAAGATACATGTAAACCTTTCGAGTAAATGTAGCATTTGGCCTTAGGAAGGAATACTCGACGCTCTTTTACGTGTGCATGTGGCAAACACGATCTAAATACAAGCCAAATAACCAACACCTAGTCGCTAGACCCATATTTCGAACCATGCTTGTGCTAGAAATGTCAACGGGCCACAATGGGCCTTGTATAACTCGCGCAAAGCCCATAGTTGGGCCCAATAGACCCAACAGCCTAAACAGGCCTGACGGGCCCAAGATAGAGGAGCCACAAGGTATGAATAAGCTCCTTGAGCTTATTGAAAGACTTAATGTACTCATGAAACTTGTATAAGTCTTAAGACACCTTGACGAGTGCTTAAAAACATAAACAAACCCTTGTCGGGCTTACTAGCCCACAACCAAGCCCAATACGAGCCAATAAGCTCATGATAAGCTCAGATAGCTTATTAGTGGGCTTGTGTGAACATTGGTAGACTTAATAGACCCAAAGGAGTCTAATGGACCCTAATGGGCCGACCCAAGTCATGTAGCGACCCATTCAGACCCTAAACGGGCCCAACAGCCCATTAGCGAGAGCTTAAGTGCTTATTGGATAAGCTGATTCAAAACAGACCCTAATAAGCTTGCCAAGCCTAGAAAATGAGCTAGTAATGCTTGATGGACCCTTTTATAACATTCGGGTTTAAATTATTGGGCTCACGGGCCCAATAAGCTCGGATAAGCTCTAATAAGCTCTCCCGAGCTTATTACCAACTTAACAGTTTTAAATGAACTTATTAAGGACATTTGTGCTCTTGAAAACTTAATGGACCCAAATGAACCCAACCGAAAAGCCTAAAACACTCTTCGGGCCTTAAATGGGCCCAACGGCCCACTACCTAATGCTTATTAGCTTATTTAAATAAGCTGAAACAAAACAGACCCTAAGACACTAAATAAGCCCAAGAAATAAGTTAGATAAACCTACGGGACACTTAAGGTTCTATGCGGGTTGAGTTATTGGGCCCGTAAGCCCAATAAGCTCGAAATAAGCTACAATAAGCTCCCCGAGCTTATTTACAGCTTATCAGGCCCCACTGAGCTTATTGAGGACCTTTAGACTTATTAAAACTATAACGGACCTTTAAAACGCTAAACGGACCTTAACGGGCCCAATAAGGCCCGTTAAGCCAAAAATAAGCTCGATGAGCTTATTTAAAAGCCGAAACAGCTTTTATAACTTATTTGAACTTAACAAAAAGAAGTGCCACTTGTTGAGTTTTATTTGGAGCTAAAATGTAATTTTTTCAAATCGAGGGACTAAAAATGTACAATTCGAAACTTAAGGGATTAAATTGTCACTTTCGAATTGTCTCCAAGGACTGTTTTTGAAACATTCTGAAACTCAGGGACTGAAGTGTAACTATAAAGACCTAAATTACAATTTTGTAAACTTAAAGGACTATTTATGTGATTAATGAAACTTGGGGGTTTAAAATGTAAATAAAGTATATTTAATAACCCAGGGGCTGTTTTGTATTTATAAGAAACTTAAGGGTATATTTTTGAACAAAAGTGAATAAATAAAACACTTAACGAATCGGTCGAATATTAAGATATTCGGACATTAAACGGGTTTAATTAACGACTTAATAAATAAGTATATTTATTAACAATGATTTCACGTTTCTCGAGAACCATCGAAATTATAAATACAATAATCATGTGCACCACCACACAAGTGATAACAGTATATATAAACTTAAAATGGAATTTAGTTTATACAATGAGTCGTTAGCTTAAATGTGTAGACTAAGACTTGACCGTATTTACTTAGGTACTTGACGGTGTGATTCACTGCTTACTTGGATATTTATTATCATTCAGAGAACTACCTGCTAAGGTGAGTTCATAGCCCCATGTTTTTACAATTATTTAAATGATTTACATCCTTGGGGTGAGAACATGCTTTGTTTTACAAATTGGACGCAAGTGTACATTTTATACCATGATTACGTGTTTGTCTGAGTTATCATAACCTATTATGTCCATGATCATGAACTGTTAATTGCATAGATGTGATTGGGAATTACATTGTGTGGGCGCGAATGTTATGGATAGATCTATTGGGGATTGACAATCCCCATTCGGGTGACTAGCTATCACCGGGAACGAACGCATACCATGTCAAATTTGGGATGTTACGGGGTTAGCACATCATTCACGGACACTTGTTGGCAAATATATTTGCATTCATACATGTCTAGCTTCAGTGTCATGAGCTTAGGAAAACGTAATCACTTTTTTTGATGTTTGCATGTGTTGCTAAATCATACACTTGGAAATCTTGTGGTCCTACCATTGACCTACATAAACCTATGAATTCACCAACTTTATGTTGACGTTTTAAGCATGTTTTTTAGGTCAATAAGGCACGAGGTGCGATGATACAATGGAAGTCAATAATTGAAGAATCAACACTTAAGATTTGAGGTCTTATTACATTTTGGGAAAATTGTTATAAACCGGAATCTTTATTTATATTGTTGAACAATTTGAAGCCATGTGCTTATGTAACAAACAAGTATTTTGTTAATCCAATGTATCTTTGTTTTTCAAATGACACGTTTAGTAGTCGTTCTCAGAATCTTATGCTATTGATCCAAAAATGTAACGCCCTCGGATATTCAACATTCCGCTGCGTGCTCAGATTTGAGGGTGTTACATGCTCAGCAGCAAGCTCGGTCACTCTAGCATTGACCCCTATTGATCCCACGCCTTGATCGATTCTTTATGTAGTAAAGTGTTTGTTACCTTGGATGAATCCAAAATAACAATGGTTGAGACTTTGTATGTATACCAAAGTGTATGCGAAATCTAGACTTTGATACTCTAGAGATGTTTATGAATGGAACAGTAATAAACAAACAAACAATGAAGTAATAACAAACTGCTTCAATATTATTAGAATAATAATACGGGTACTCTTGAAGTATTGGGGTTACAACCTTGAAGCTATCACAATCTGTTTCTCAAAGTATTCGTCTAAGTCTCTATCTATCTCTAAACCTAGGATCTCCTTTTATAGAACATAAGGAGCCCTTTACAAAACTAACTACCTATCTATTAGGATCAGTTACAAATAACCCATAATATTCTCCATGCATACTTATCTCCAAGTCAGCAGCTTTGACCAACAGCAGTATTAACTTTTTCTCCTAGCAGAAT
The DNA here is from genome assembly GCA_026074375.1 of Tanacetum coccineum. NCBI lineage: Eukaryota > Viridiplantae > Streptophyta > Magnoliopsida > Asterales > Asteraceae > Tanacetum > Tanacetum coccineum. The sequence goes on along the minus strand of BQNB010016587.1, from coordinate 15,608 downwards.
TAACTAACACTGGCAGTACTAAGTATGTACTGGCAGTACTAACTCCATTAATACTGTTAGTTATACCTCAGCAGTATTAAGTCTTGTGAAGATTTATTCCTAACAATCCTCCCCTAAACTTGTGATTGTCCTTAAAATCATCAAGTTTCTTCTTTATTAAATATTCTAGTCTTCTTCCTTTGCTGATGATTCTTTCAAACATTTCTTCTACTTCTGCACTTGAGATCTTATGAACCTTAGAAGTTCAATCGCCTGTGAACTCTCATGATCAACTTCTAATTTCTTTCTTAACATCTTTGACAACAGCTTTTGACTTAAAGGATATTTCTTCTCTGTCAGCATATGAATTGTTAATCTATTTTCCATCAACAGAATGTGAATACCACAAAAATCACATAATCTCCAATTTATCAAATTGTATTCATGCTGATTTTTCCAAATCTCATCTTCTTCATCAGACTCAAATAGAGTATATAAATCTCCCCACATCATTAAATCATACCCCGTGATGTGGGCATGGCTCGAAAAGAAGTCATTAAATCGATCCCCAGCTCATAAAAACGATTCGTCAAATCTTTGTTGAAATCTCGTGATTTCGTTTCGAAGATTTGTCATTCTTGAAGAAGGAAGAATTGATAAGACTTTTATGGAAACAAGATCATCGCACAATTCAAAATTGACGAGAGGTTTTCTTATCCTCTAGCCAAATCCGGGCTGAACCTTCAAAGAGAAAATGGTGAAAACATAAGCTTAAATGACGTGCTCGAATGTCCGGGAAGAAATCACATCGTAGAGGAGATTATGTTGAAATACATATGTGAGCATGTGGATCCTCTTTATCATTTCCGAAAAACCTGCTTTGTTTTGAACAAGATTGAACAACCAGACATGCCTTTAACTCAAAATTAGCGTTGATTCATTGAATTACGATTGCATCCTCGTACCCATTGGGGGTGCTTGGAGCAATTGCGCCATAGTCCGGTTATCAGCCATCGGAACTAGGGGAGGATTAACAAAAGGTTCTTCTAAATTAAATGATTCTACAACAGCCGGTTGGGCTTGTTGTTGACGGTTATGGTTGCGGGTTTGAGAACGAGTGCGCATGCACAAAGATAGAAAAAGAAATTTTAAACTAAATTTTTTTTTAACTAAACTATTTTAACGGATAACGAGAAGACAACTTAAACCAAATAATCAAATTTACTTCACGGTTAGTCTAAAAAAGTTTTACATTATTGAAGGTGAGCCTATTTCGTAATGAACACAAATGGTAAGTTTTAAATCTTTGATTTGAGTTGGGAACTTACTAATGGATAATACCTCAATTGAAGGTATTATTTGTTGGTGTTCTTTTACCAACTTTGTTTATTTTTTATTTTTTTTATTATGGATAATTTTTTATATTTTTGATTTTTTTTATATGATAATTATACTAAAAGAAAAGAAAAATATTTTTTACTTTTTATATAATATTTTTTTTTATATTTTTTTATTTTTTAACAAAAACAAAACTTTCAAAAATGAAAGGGTCTTCAAATCACGATCAACAAACTTCAAACGAAGGAATCTTAATCACAAATCCCCGGCAGCGGCGCCAAAAAATATTGGAATGGTCGTAGTAAACCAAACACCCTGGAAAAATAAAATATCAATATGATGGAAAAATTACCAAATTACCATTGAGGACAAAGGTAAAAGGAAAATCTTTACAATAATATGATATAATACGTATATTAACAGGAATAGATTCCCATTGTCGTTAATCCCCCAACGATTTATGAAATTGAAACCATGTTTGATGTTCGGACAATGATTTGAATTGAAGACAAAGATTGATTTGATTATCTATAACTACTAATTAAAAACAACAATTAAAGAAAAACAAACAAAAGCAATTAATGCACAAAAAACAAATTAACGGAACAAAGAAAACGCAACAAATAGCAACTAAGGCAAATCAACTCTAAGGTGCAATTATAATTTCAAAACCTAATTAAGACAAAATATAATTTTTAAGAAAAAAAAATTATTTTGTTATTTTTGAATTAATTATGAATTAAAAATAATCTATTTAAATCCTAGAAAATAGCAAATTAAATCCTAAAAATTCTTAAAAATGATTTTTAAACTTAGAAAAGTCTAAAATATTATAAAAACTCAGAAAACTATTTTTAACTACTTTTTATAATAAAAATCTATTTTTAAAACTAAATTTAAAAGCTTAAAAATGAAATTAAAAATCTAAAAAGGGTAAAAATGATTTAATAATATAAACTTAAAAAGAACGAGATATTCTAATCTAAAAAACTTTTTTTGTAATTTTAAAATTATTTCTATTTTTTATTATTTTTTCGAAAATATATTACATCTAAGAAAAATGATTAAAAATTAACAAATAATGGGAAAATTACCAAAAATTTAGGAAAAGTCCTTAAATCTATTAGGAAAAAGAAAAAAACAGCAAGCTAACAACTAAACAAATAAGCCCTAAATAAGCTCGGATAAGCTACGAATTAAAAAGGAAAAGGAAAATGAAAAAAGTAATAAAGGTTTATTGTGTAAAAGGAAATCTCAACGGATGAGCTATGTAGCATGAATGGTTAAAGCAATGGGTGTGTGTCTGAATCGTGGGTTCAAGTCCCCACCCTCAATCCTTTTTGCATTCTTTATTTTTGAAAACTTAAAGAAGATAAGTGTCTAAATAAGCTGATATACAACCACTTTTAACACAAAAACACTTATTCATGAAAAGCCCTATTTAAGCTAAGAACAGCTGAAAATGATGAAGAAATCAATAAACTATATAAATATTAACTATATATATATATATATATATATATATATATATATATATATATATATATATATATATATATATATTTGATTTTATCAAAATTAAGGACTCTAAAAGCGAACATAAGCTACACGTCACACTGAATTGTAAAAGCTAAAATTAAGCTACTTCCTCACTCCTGAGCTTAAATGAACAGGAAATTAAGCACAAAGTGGACCTAAGCTATAAGCTAGAAATCTCAACAACACTAAAAGAAACAGCAAGCCAAACAGACCCTTACGCACACTTTGAGCTTAAAAATAAAGTCCCAAATCAGCACTCAGGAAGATGAAACTTAAACTTTTCCTTAAAAATCTGGCTTAAATGCTACACAAAACTGCTTTTTGAAAGAGATTTTGACTACAAGAGCTTATAGAAAAAGCACTATGAAAACAGACAGTTAACTCAGTAGCTGCTGAGTTTTGGATTTTTAAAAGAAAATTTGATGATTTTAAGAGCTAAAACAGATAACAAGATAAGCTAGATTTTAGACAACCTAGTGCAAACTTATAAAAATATGAGATAAAAGCTACTTAAATGCTGAAAATCAAAAGCTTAAACCTATTTTATCCTACTAAAAATCAAGCTAGGTAATAGCAGTTTGAGTGTTTATCCTATCTGATGCAGTGACAAGCATAAGAACCACAACTTTAAATCTATTAGTGCAGACCTAATGAAACCTAATGAGACTCTTTTTAACACTTTTTATCAACTAAAACAAGAGCAAAGCAAGCTAAGTTTCTACCTAAAACAGAATTGAGCTAAAATGCACTTAAATTCTAACCAAAATGAAGACAAATTCTTTCATTACCCAACTAGAATTATGAAACTTGCTTTAAAACTAATCTAACTCCAAATCCTAAAAAATTCTAACTTACACTAATAAAAAGGGTAGAAAACAATTACCAAAGAACTAAGAGGCCACAAACAGTACTAACTTGCAGTTAGTACTGTTGTGCCAAACACCCCTTTAACAATCTTAGAAACCATTTAGACTTATGAAAATGCAATCCAAAGCTCAAATCTAAATAACCAGATAATAAACAACTTATAACAGACCTAAAAAGCTAAAAACACTAAATTCCAAATAAAGCTGACAAATCATAACTACTAGCTACACTAATATTTTTTGTTTTTTATTGCACATTTAAAAGACAAATTATACAAAATTAAGATCTAAGCTATATTAACTAAAAACAGATGATCAAATAAGTCTAATAAGCATAATAACACGTTAATAAGCACAAATAAGCAACTAGTAAGCTGAAATTAACCAAATGCAATATTTAAGCTAAATAACTTGAATTTTAAAAGGAATTTACCTCTGCCTTAGCTAAACAAAGGCAATAAAGCTCAAAAGCTATCTACAAGCTCTAGCTTGTCTAGAAGACAAGCTAGTAAAAGTCCAATGGGGTCTTCCATTGTTACCCCATCATCCACAAGATTATAACCAAATTTCACCATGATTTCCATAAGTTTAACTGATTAATTGGTTTAAGTAGTAATTAAATTTGAATGATTACTCAATTCCAGCTATAGACTAAAAGCTATGAAAGCTTAGAACTTTTGGAACAAGTAACCATTGTATTTGAGTTTTTTAAGAGCTGAAAAGTAAGACAAATTGTGAAAGCAAAGATGATTTTATTAACTGAAAGGTGATTACAAAGCTTAAGAGAACAAATTACAAGAGCTTAAAAGAACATTACAATTTCAAACTAAAAGTTACATAAGCTATTTTAAAAACTAAAGAAAAATGCAGAAAAAGAACATGACAATGTGAGGGTGAAGGAGTCCTTTTATAGCTGCCAGGAGAAGCTTCTAGGCCAAAGGTGGTTACACACCCCTTTTCATCTCAACCATCTATTCAACTCAATCATTAGATGTCGATTGTGAGCCCTTGGATTAGATTTTGATCACATGGATTGCCAATGTGGCAATCCGTGTGTTAGATACCATTGTGCTTCTTTTGTGAGCGTTATTAGTGCAAAAACCTACTCCTGGTGTTTCTCCCTTGGCCTCTCCGTGTCATGTCCCTTTTGGGAATTGCCAATGAAGTGAAGATGATGTAATACTCTGCCAACGTGTTCCTTAACCCTTGAATTACCCATCCTAACCCTCAATTGTTAATTGCCCTTTGATTTGATGGGAGGGGTAAATCGAAAGTGACGATGAACAGTAGAAACGATTTTTCCTGCTTTTTTTCCTATAAGGGTGAGGTGACTGGGGTGTGTGCTGTTGACTTGGGTAAAGGAGATGGGCCACGGGTTAGGCTTTTGGGCTATAGGTTAAATAAGGTTTTAATACCCGTGTAAGGTTAAGGGACCATTCTTGTAATTTTGGTAAATATGAGGGACTGATTTGGTAATTTTGGATTTTGTCTTTTAAGGTTGCCCATGTTTGACCGAAGGTTGACTTGATTTTGTACCACGTTGACTTTTGATAGAAACATTCTCCTACTTCCCGGCTCTGTGTGCTCTTTCCTTTCCAGTTCCGTGATTGTCTGGTTTGACACCCGTTTTCTTAAGATTTTTGCAATATTCGTACCTACACAATCACAAAGACAAAACAAGCAATATACATGCATTTAAAGCACAATTTTGTTTTTTTAGGGCCTATTTTGATATAAAACAGATATGTGTTTTCACACATATCACCTCACCCACTGCTCATTCGCCAGATTATGTTCCGGAGTCCGATCCTGAGGCGGACCCAGAGGAGGATGATGACGAGGACCCTGAGGAGGATCCTATTGATTATCCTGCCAATGGAGGAGATGACGGCGATGACGATGAGGGTACCATCAGAGATGAATCGATATGGACATCGAGGCCGAGGGATGATGAGGAGGAGGAGAGCATCATCTCCTGCCGACTCTGTAGTTGTTGCTTTACCAGCTACTGAACAGGCCCTATCTGCAGAGGAGAAAGAGTCGTTCGAGACTGATAAGTCTGCGGCCACACCACCACCACAACATGCATATCGTGTGACAGCTAGGATTTTCAATCAGCTCCATACCTACACAAGTATGGTCCATCAGAGAGGTAATGCCAAACTTCTCGGCTATATATCTACTTCCTTCATCATCACCACTCTCTCCCATGGTCATCACCACTTCCCAGATCCTTCTCCACCACTACCTAGTAATGCACCTCTCACCACTACCAGTATCACACCACTACCCCACATCATCACTAGTGCCTGTGTTATTCATCCATCTCCCACCTGCTAGTCCGATCCGTCCGTTAGGGTCTCTCGGTCGAGCTGCTATGATCCGGGTAAAGCCGAGTCGCATCTACTTCCTATTCACTACCATTACCACCACCCTTGCATTTACTCTCTACTGACCGTAGAGAGGACAGACCCGAGGTTACCTTACCACCTCGAAAGAAGGTTAGGTATCGCTCTTGGTCCTGCATATGAGGGCCGAGAGAGCTCGTCTGCTGATTACTGCTCAAGACCGGCTGGAGGTCTTTCTATGGCAGACATGGATGTAACTACTAGGGATAGGGAGATCAGGCGTGATCCGGCAGAGAGATGAGAGATATGGGATCACCGACAATATGGGATGAATAGTTGAGACCTCTGCAGGGGGTACCAGTGAGTACTGACAAAAATGACGGAGTATCTTTGTCGACATATGACAGCGTTTGAGACTAGGGTTAGGCAGCACATATAGATTTATACGAGGATAGTCAAGACGAATGAGTATCTGGGGCGATAGCATTGGCTCGTCGGCTCAACAGATTGTTTAGGGATTAGGCGAGTGCACATGCACGTACTGCTAAGACTCATGGAGACTGGAGGCTAGACTATCTAGAAGGCTTGTATCTGATCTCGTGGATTAGTGATCTTGCGCACGTAGAGGTTAAGTCGCTACGTACCACAGTGTTACTCAGCAGTCATAGATATTAGAGAGTTACTAGTCCACAACCGGAGGAGACAGATGGTGATTTTCAGAGTTACTGGCAGCAGTTACAGAGGCCCAAGACATCCCCCTCCCCCCCCACCCGCCCTTCTCACTCACGAAGGCACTAAAGCTAGTGACAAGCCTTCAACTTAGATGGCAGAGTTACAAAGACATGCAGGGACCTGCTTAGGGTCCTCACAGCCAGAGCTAACCGGAGGAGCTGGTAGCATTCCTAGAATTCTGTTATGGCTAGTTGTTTGTACAGCGAACTAAGTAATATCGGTTCAATCCCGGCTAGAATATGGCTGTAGGTTGATAATATTTCTTTTATCTTGTAAACCTAATTGATGTGATCATTTTGTATCGGAACCAATCATTATGTTTTTCCAATTAGATCTGGAATGGTGGTATTAATGTCAGTCTGTAAATCGTTTTGTTTGAATGAATGTCGATTTGTATATCTTTGTTGATTACAATTCAGTTGTCATATTTCACTGTGTGATGTTGATCTCACTTTACTTATTGTGTTTAGGTACATGTCATGGTTATGATTTACGAAATCTAACGGGTATTTAGTTTCTTGTGATTGAAAGAATGGCACCCAAAAGACCACAAGTTAAGCATAGCCGCCAAAATCAACAACACCACATCGTCACTGTAATTCCCACATCAAGGCAATGAATAACCAAGGCGTTACTGCCTACCAGCTTTGGCAGCACTGAATGCAACACTGAATGGTGTCGACAGCCCTAATTCAGGAACAGGTGCTGAGGAGAATCAACGAGACAAAGCCACTCTAGTGCACTTACCCAGACTTCATGAAGTGCCAATCCTCTAACTTTCAAAGCAATAAGGCATTGTCAATTGACTCAATGGTTTGAGAAGAGAAACTGTGTTTCGCATAAGAAACTGTTCTTGGAAAACCAAATCAAGTTCCTCACTTGTACTTTTCTGGGAAATGCTCTAAACGTAGTGGAACTCCCACGTTAGGACTGTTGGTAATGGCATTGCTTATGCAATGACCTGGACTGAACTGAAGAAGAAAATAACTGACAAGTACTGCCCAAGGACCGAGATTAAGAAACTCGAAGTCGAACTGTGGGAATTGAAAGTGAAAGGTACCGATGTGATAGGGTACAACCAACGTTTTCAGGAACTGGCACTGCTGTGTGGTAGAATGTTTCCTGAAGAATCTGACAAGATTGAGAAATATGTCGGTGGCTTACCCGACATGATCCACGGAAGTGTAGTAGCATCCAACCCTAAGACAATGCAAGAGGCAACTGAAATCCAATTGAAGTGATGGATAAGTAGAAAATCCGCACTTATTGTTGACACGTTCAAATCAGAGACGCGCATGAGAGAAAGCCAGATAATAACCAACAACCACAAAAACACCACCAAAACAAGAGGCAGAACACCGGCAAGGGCTTATGCTGCAGGGACTGTTGAGAAGAAACAATATGGGGGATCCAAACCCCTATGCTCAAAATGCAATTATCACCACGATGGTCCATGTGCTCCTAAATGCCACAAATGCAACAAAGTTGGCCATTTTGCTCGTGACTGTAGAAGTACGGCAAATGCTAACAATGCTAACCATCAGAGGGGCATTGGGTTGGGTTAGAAGCCTACTTGTTTTTGAGTGTGGAGTCCAAGGCACTTCAAGAGGGAATGTCCCAAGCTGAAGAACAACAACAACCATGGTAACCAAGTTGGAGGGTGGCAATGCTCCAGCCAAGAGTATGCGATCGGGCATGCAGGGACAAACCCGACTCCCACGTCGTGACGCGGTACGTTCCATCTAAAACAATCCCGCTATCTTCTATCTTATTCGATACAGGTCGCACCGATAGAAGTGTGTATCCACCGTGCATTTAGCTCCCAAATTTGATATCCAACACCAACTGCATATAGATCATTATTATGACACTTAAAACTAGCCACGGGAAATATTGGGTTTGAACACATCCTAGGGTTGTACATTAAATATCCTGAACCACCCATTCAACATAAATTTAATGCCCGTAGAACTTGGTAGTTTCGACCGCTATGTATTGGTATGGATTGTTGCAAAGTACGCAAGCAATCATTGTGGTCAGCCGAGAAGATCGTGTCTTAATCCCTGGGGGAAATGAAACATTAATTTGTTCACGTGACGGAAGCAAACCGCGACATAGGCTCGTCTGCACATTAACTCGTACCCAAAACACAAGAATACAGAGGCTAAAATGATGTCCAGTCTTTTGGCTACAGGTTACTACAAAGGAGTAAAACAAGTCGGTTAGAAGAAGCGACTTGAGGAACGTACCAATAGTACAAGAATTCTGAAGTATTACCTGAGGACTTGACGGGTCTTCCTCCAACTCGAACAAGCTGGAAGTTTCCAATTGATATTGGTACCTGGTGCGGCACCTGTACACGGGTCACCTTATCAGATTGGCCCCTTTTGATAAATGAAAGAGTTGTCCAAACAACTGAAAGACTGTCCAGCAAGGCTTTATAAGACCCCAGTTCCCTCACCAGTGGGGAGCCCCGGTCCTAATTTTTCAAGAAGAAAGGGACGATCGTTTTGGATAGCATTGATATCATGGAATTGAACCAGCCTAACGTGCAGAACCTTATCCCACTTCTAAGATTGATGAATATTTGATCAGCTTCAAGGGTCGAATGTCTACTCGAAGATCGTCCTAAGATCAAGTTATTCATCCAGCTGAGGGTTCGAAAGAAGACGATTCCAGAAGACCGCATTTTAGAACTCCGTATGGCCCATACTATGGACTTTCCACACGTTATGACATTTGGTTTGACAAACGCACCTGCCGTATCTGACCTTCGAGTGAATCGGGTGTGAAACCATATTTGGATATATCGTTAATTGTCTCATTGGACGAATACTGAACATACTTTCGAAGAACAAGCAAGAACCGAAGAGCACTTTAAGTAATCTTAGAGGCGCTAAGAAGAGGAGTTTTTTTTTTTGTTAATGCCAAATTTTCCATGTGTGAATTTGGATTCCTAAAGTACAGTTCCTCGGTCACGTGATTGACAGCCAGGGTATTCACATGGACCCTGCCAAGATCGAATCCATTAAAGATTAGGCATCTCCTAAGTCACCAACGAAGATTCATCAATTTTTAGGTCTTGCTGGGTACATTATCGAAGATTCATCGAAGGATTTCAAGATTGCCAAACCAATGAAACCAAGCCTCACTCGAAGAAGGTCAAGTTTAATGGGTGCCATACAAGAAACATCATTCCAATTGTTAAAGCAGAAGTTGTGTAGTGCACCAATTCTAGCTTTACCTGAAGGAAGCGAATATTTTATCGTATATGCGATGCTTCGATCAAGGGTTTGGGCACTGTGTTGATGCAAAGAGAGAAGGTGATAGCTTATGCATCACGCCAACTGAAAATTCATAAGAAGAACTATACGACTCATGATTTAGAACTTGGAGCGGTAGTGTTTTCTCTGAAACTCTGGAGACACTATTTGTACGGAACCAAGTGTACGGTGTTCACGGATCACAAGATCCTACAACACATTCTTAATCAAAAAGGGAGAGCGAATATGAGGCATCCGGCGTGGTTAGAATTGCTTAGTGGTTACGATTGCGAGATTCGTGTACATCCAGGGAAAGCAAATGTGTCGCTGACTTGCCTATGACCTAAGGAACGAGAGCCACCATTAAGGGTTCGAGCCTTAGTCATGACTATAGGTTTGAATCTCCCCAAACAAATTTTGGATGCTCAAACTGAAGCACGAAAACCAGAGAACATCAAGAACGAAGATGTTGAGGTATTGCTGTTTTGCCAAAATCTAAAGATCCAGAAAATTAAAACAGAAAAGTTTGATCACCACCGCGCAGATGGAACTCTATGCTTCAATTGCAGGAGTTGGTTACCATGCTATGGTGATTTGAGGACTTTGATCATGCACGAGTCCCACAAGTCAAAATACTTTATTCATCCGAGTTCTGATAAGATGTACCAAGATATGAAGAAGCTATATTGGTGGCCCAATATAAAGGCAAACATCGCCACCTATGTTAGCAAGTGTTTGACCTGTGCTAAGGTCAAGGCAGAACATCAAAGGCCATTAGGATTGTTGGTACAACCTGATATACCTCAATGGAAGTGGGACAATATCACTATGGATTTTGTCACGAAGCTTCCTAAGTCGTCACAACTTAACGACACTCTTTGGGTGATTGCTGACCGACAACACTAAGTCCGCAATCATTGTACCAATGAGAAGAGACTGATCCGATGGATAAACATGCAAGAATGTACCTAAAGGAGGTGGTCACGAGGCATGGAATACCTCTCACCGATTATTTGGTGAGCGTGACCCTAGGTCGCATGATCTAATTTTCTGGAGGTCACTTCAGAATGCTTTGGGAGTACTTGTCTGGAAATGAGTACGTCTTGCGTCTACCATCCACAAACAGACGGAAAAGCGAGAGGACATTCCAAACTCTCCGCGGATAGATGCGTGCTTGTGCAATAGACTTTAGAAAGGGTTGGGTTAACCATTTTGCCATAGTCAACGTTCTCATATAACATAGCTCCTACGCTAGCATCAAGACCGCCCCATTGAAGCACTTTACGGTCGAAAGTTTCTTCACACTACACAGTAACCGTTTGTTGGGCCGAGTTTAGGAGAAGTTCAACTCACTGGTCCCAGAAATAGTGCAAGAAAACAACTGAAGAAATCGTATCAAATCAAGCAAAATTCAACTGCTCGCGATCGACAAAAGAGTTAACCGGAAATTTAACAGCGTAAACCGATGGAAATTTCAGTGGGCGATAAAGTTTTATGCTTAAAGTTTCGCTTGGAAAAGGGTCGTAACGGTTTGGCAAACAGGGAAGTTGAACCCTAGTATATTGGACCTTTCAAGGTGTTGAAAAGGTAGAGAGGTCGCTTACAACAAGCTTGAGCTACCTGAAGAGCTAAGCAGGGTTCACAATACATTTCATGTATCCAACTTGAAAAAGTGTTATGCCAATGAACCATTAGCCGTTCCGTTGGATGGACTTAACTTTGATGACAAGCTTCTCATGTTTGGTCGAAGGAACCTATAGACGAACACAGGACCGTGAAGTAAGTTGTTGAAGCAAGCCGCATTCCACTAGTCAAGGTCGATGGAACTACTAGGAAAGGTCCTGAGTTCACCATGGGAACGCGAAGATCAATCAGGAAGAAACTATCCACACCTCCTTCACAAAGACCGCACCATGGTCAAAGTGTTCGTCTTAACCTTGAGGACAAGGCTCACTAACGGGGGAACAATAACACCCCCGTGTTTTTAGGTCACTTGACGTCGTCAATAAATTCACGATGTATTTTTTAGTTTGTACGCGTTTTGCTATTAAATCGTAATCGTAAGTTAAATCGCGTAAGCTAAAAATTATCATTCAATGTAAACAGGCATCAAACAATTAATTTTACATCAAGCCAAGTGTAAGTATTTTTTTGAGGATAATATGAACATAGTTTCATTTTATTTTTATGGTTGCGTAAAGTGTTTAAGTTCACATAAATACTGTTTAGAAACCTAACCGGAACCTACCAAACTTTCTATGCTTCAACAAATACCCACTTTTATACCCAATACTCAAAAATCACAAAAATATAGCATACATATACATATATGGCCGGATCTATAGCAATTGATACAAAGAAATATCACAAAAATCTTGCAACTTGTTATGTACTTCACCAACTAATTAAACCATGAGACTTTAACAAGAAAAAGGCCATACCATGACCAAGAAAACTTCCCTAGATTTCCTCATCTTGTCTATGAATTTCCTATGGAAAATCCTTGACTAAGTCTTATTGATATAAAAAGCTAGCAACTAGTAAGTAAACATACATATCCATTTCATAAGGTGAAAATCAAATATCACTCTCTTTTCCTCTCCTAAAGCCCACGGCTCAAAACCCTCACTATAATAAATCCATAGATTGATTTTCTAAGACCATACAAGCACTCTATAACATCCTTCCTATACATACCTACATCATATCTAAGATACCTCAAGGTGTTTTGAAGTATTGGTTAAAGGTTTATAAGTATTTAAGCAAGTATTGCAAGATTAGGGTTTTCAAGTGTGCAAGCTTTGGTTTTTCATCTAAACAAGGGTTTTGATTTTGTTGGTCATCATATTACAACATCATAAGGTTATCTAAAACTCTTTATAAACTTACATTTATCATTTTATGCATATATGAGTTCTATATAGCAAAATCACCATTAGGATACTTTTAAACATGTAAAGGGGATTTTTAATTGTGATCATTGTTTTATACACTTTTACATACGTTATGTTGTTGGTAATATCATGTTAAAATCGATATATAAGTATTATAACATGTTGGTTTAAGTATAAAAAGTGTATATACAAATTAGGGTTTCTAAAGTTTACTTAATAAGTTACAAGTAAAAGTATTGTAAATGACTTGTTAATCTTGTTGTCATAGACTCATGTGGACAAAATATGGACAATGGACATTATTATATGTATGACATAGGGTATAAAGGGTTGCAATGGACTTGTAACAAGATGGTTAAGCTAAAAAGTACAAAATCAAGTTTAAAACATGTTTTTAACACAAACCTCCAAACTTTCTGTTTTGGTTCGAAAAATAAGGTATACTTTTTATATTTTTATAAAATAGTACGTCTCATGACGATTCCAAAAAGCTAAGAAACTCGAAAAACGGATTAATAACAAAAAAGATACGTAATTTACAAGTTATACGTTAATTAAACGCGTTATAAAAGAAATTTTATAAAAACAATTTATAAAATACTACTGATATGTAAGGTTTATTATTTTTCTCAGATCACACATACTTTTAGAATTCCAAAATGATAAGAATCGTAATTTTTCAATCAATAACGAAGAAGTTATGAATTACGCGAGTTTATATACTTAAATGTATAAAAATACTTTTATAAAACTATTTTTATAAAAGTTACTGTTCATCTCAGATTTATACATTTTGAAAACATCATTAATATCATAGAACTTTTAATAACAAAGACGTACTCGAAAGAATCGCTAAAAACGGAGTTAAAACGAGTAAAATACGACATTTACGGGTTTTACGATAACTAAAACTATAAAAATAACTTTACAACTTGTGTGAACAGTAAAAAGTACTGTTCACCAGAGGACATGAAATACAAAAATGTCATATTTTGATACGTCATCTTAATACGAAAGCGTAGACATAAGAAACGCAAGAAACGGACTTGAAACGTGAAAGTTAGGTCATTTTTACTAAAGGTATATTTATAAACGTTTTAACTTTATAAATATGATTTTTACAAACGTGATTAGATGGTGATGTAGCTATATAGAATTATATATGGTAGTAGTTATTTGAAATGCGTAGTGCTTATACGACCTATGTTTGATTAGGTTGCTTTCGGTTGTTACCGTGACGCATTGTTTGTGAATTATTTGATATACGGAACTCAAGGTGATTTCATAGCCCCATGTTTTAAATGATTTTGATTTATAAGTTTTTGGGGTGAGAAACATGCGATGTTTTATACTTTGGACACAAGTGGTAAATTTTATATTATGATTACGTGTTGCCTAAGTAGCGATAACCCAAGTTGAGCCCATTATCATGAATGGTTAATTACCTGGAGGGTAAGCGCGAATGTTATGAATAGATCTATTTGGGTTTGACATCCCCGTTCGGGTGAGTCATGCTCACTATGCCGGTAAGCCGGATAACGAACGCATACCATGTCGGACTGAGGATGTTGCGGGTTAGAACATCCATACGGGTATTGTGGGCAATTTTACATTGCAATATATTGACGAGCTTCAGTGTCATGAGCTTAGGGAAAACGTAATTGCATTTTTATGATGTCTGCATCTGTTGCATTATCATACAAATGGGTGATCTTGTGGTCCTGCATTATACAATTTATTAAACCTGTGAATTCACCAACATTATTGTTGACGTTTTAAAGAAATGTTTTTCAGGAGGTCAATAGGCACGAGGTGCTGGGATACATTGGTGATTATATGTTTTAGGATATCATGCTAAAGATTTGGTTGCATATGTTTTTGGGAAAATGTATTACGAACTAGTATCTTTGTACTATTAATGTCGAACAAGTTAAGCTTCGGGCTTTTGTAACCGATATTTGCTAAAATCCAATGTATCCATTTTTACGACTTTTAATGGTTGTTCGATATATATCTTGTGTTGTTGATCTATGAAGTAACACGTCCCTGACTCATATTCCGCTGCGAACCATTTTGGGGGTGTTACAGTGGAGGTTATAAGTATAATAATATTAATGTTAAGTATAATGTATATGATTGAATAAATATGAGGAAAATCTTTTTTTCTAAAATTTAAATATTTTTTTGAACTAAGACTATTTCACTTTAAGTTGTGGTCTTTCTAAATGAAGTGTTAGTTTAACGCGAATCCTAAGAGTTTTTGATACCGAAGGTCCGTGAGTTACGATACTATTCTATGTGGGGTGTCAAAATCCTGGTCACCTAAGCCGGTCTTGGCTGGGATGTGCCGTGAAGAAAGTCGCTACATGGAATGATCTAGCCTTCAAAATCATAATTCTTGGGAGGGAACGTTATGCTTTTATCAAATTTAAAAGGATTACAACTTTCTTAAAATGTCGATTGGATGGTCGATATTCTATTTGAGCACATACACACTTATAGATATTGATCCATCAGGAGTGAAAAGTTAGTCCAGGCTTATACAAATTACAAATATGAGTAGCGTTAGCATCTTAACTTGTATTTAACAATGATATTATTTTTAAGCTCGGTTTGGGGCAGGTGAAAAATCGAGAATGATGAATTTAT